>JARHVA010002078.1:2565000-2587500 GCA_037957365.1 Torreya grandis
TTAGCCATATGGAAATAAGACCTGCTAAATTTAGCATTACAAAATCAAAATTCAAATAAGAAAAGTAGATGGGGAATGGAGAAAAAGATATTATTGGTATTAATTTTCATAAATTGGGAACTAAATGCATTAAATCCAATGATCAAACAAATATAAAGTAATACATTTAGTGGCATTGACTTCTAACTAACTTCTACACAATGTAAATTCACGTTTTATAGTGACTCAGAAACTTCCAATTTCCAAAGAACACAAAATCCTTACAAAATTTCAATGATTTCAATTTCTTCCTTATAACACATTCCCCCTCCTCCCTCAACCTATTCAATTTAAAGGACAACTAAATATACAAACACAATATTCAATTCAATAGCACTATAATACAAGTTCAAACATTATTTGGCTATATGGGACAAAGTGGAATCCACAAAACCATATATTGAAGAAGATAAAATGTATATATCCATAGAGAGATACATGGATGACCTCCAAGTAATCAAAGCAATATACCTACATAATTTAATGATAAAAGTAGAGGTAATGTCTTGCATTGACCTTTTGTATTACTTATTTTCAAATGGCTAAATTACTAGAAAAATCATGCACCATAGGTTTAATACTACCCATATGGCTTACATTAGCAACAATGCCTTTCATAAATACTAGATGATTATTGATCTTGAGATAAGTGATGGCCAAGCCATGATTACTTCATGATTTCTTATAAATTTAATCCTTAATAAACTGCAGTAGTGGGTTGAGAACCCAAGCCATTTCTCAATAAGAGGCTTAGTTTCATCCATCCCTATAGCATCCTTTAGGCCAGATGTGATAATTGTAATGGACCTAATAAAATTACTATATAGTTTTACCCCTATTTATTACATAGATTATGTATGGGTATAACTGTTGGACACTATTCTAAACTCAATTAAAATTGTTTCCATGGGTAAAATCATGAGTTTTAACTTGATTTATCACATCAATAACCTAGGTAAGCTACTCAATGACAATTTTTACAAGATCTCTTATGTTGTGGATGCCATAACTATCACAGTCCAATTATCCTTCACAAAACCATGGGATCCTTCTTCATAATACCCCAAGAAAATAATCTATGATGAATTTAATATCCTTCATTTCCATATGTTTAGAAGGAGAGATAAGAGGTTAATAGTGACATTCTATCCCATGGTATACCGGGCCATCTATAGTCAAAATATGCATAGGTTATCAGATCATATGAAGAAGACTTTGAATAAAATAAGCGACTACCAGTTCTATGTAGAGTGCACCGTAATTAGGATAGAGGGAACCACAACACAACTTCTATATCTGTCATGATTCATCATAGACAAACTATAAAAAGAATAAATTATTTCACAATTGATATATAATATAGACATTCAATTGAGAAATTATAAACAAGGAACCCTACATCTAACTCCCCTCAACATTGATTGCATTCAATACATGATATGAGAGCACCTCCTTTCAATGGGAAAATTCAAGATGTACTATGACTTGAAGATATCACCTTTCAATTATTATGACCCCCAAAAAAATGTTAGGCAACACCTAAATAAATATGAGAAAAAGGTTAAAATATTTTTATTGGATTGAAACAAATAGCCATGTATTCATAAATGCTCAGGATGATATTGTTGTAGTGATTAGAATGCACAATGTATGTATGTAAATGATAGTACATTAGATAATCCATTATGATCCCATAATCACATAAGAATATGCCAAGATGATAAATAGAGAGAAATAAACCTATAAACCAATTCTTTGGTTTCCTTCCCAGACATAAGCAAAAAGGGAAGATGATTAAGATGAAGATCCATGTTCATTTATGGAAGAAGGTCTTCAAGGTAAATCTGGTTCTACCCAAGCCTATCTAATTCCTTCACTCACTGCTATGCCTCCTCCACCTAAAAATGGAACAAAATGGTCATCAAGACCTTGTAGAATTGTAGGCTTATTTTCTTTTACACCATTACCTCCAATTTCCATAGTGCAAAAAGTAAGTCTCCCTTATTTTTTTCCCATGTTATTATTGTCCATTTATCACTAAATCCTATGGCATCACAACATACACCCTCACCCATGACTACATCCATTTCCCCCTTACTTCCACCTTTTACTCTTATATCACCTTCATCCTCTACTCTACCCACTTTAAGGCCATCTATTAATCCTCCTCAACCTCTAATCACCTATCAAATGAAAACAAGGAGCCCTCTTGTGTTTTTTAAGGTCACACAAGAAGAAAAGAGGCCTTCTAAAAGATTAATTTTATATGAGTATGAGGGAGAACCTAAGGAGGAAGAAAGATAAATTAAATAAGGAGAGGACATGGAATAAACATGATCACCACTCACTGAATCTGAAGATGATAATAAATAAGAAGTGTGGGTATTTGAAGAAGAGATAGAGCCTGTGGGGATTAAAAATTTTGAGGATAAAGGTGAAGATGAAGAATAAGAGATTGAATCTAAAGAAACAAAATAGGTGGAGATTTTGAATGGATTGAACTATAACCACTAGACTCAATGGAAACTAAGTCATTATAAAAAAAATAAGGAGATGCAAAAAGTAAGACAAAAACTGAACAATAAATTCCAACTCAAGGATGATTGTCAGTTACACCACCTATTTCCCCATCTCAGGCTACTTCAGTAACTACTATTATGAAAATTGTTCACCAAAATTCCTTTCAAATTGTGAGTAATCTAGTCTTACATTATTTGGTTACTTATACAATTATCACCACTACAATGGATAATGGACATTCTTTATATTCTTTGAGATCATTGAATAAGACCTAGGAATCTACAAGGCCATTTTTTCTGACCACAATGCAAGGTCCTATAATATGAAATTTCTCTCCTATCTGTCAAACTAATATAAGATCCTATACCATTGATACTACTATTTAGGTTGATTGTATATAATTTACATTTCGCATGCATAATCTACTTGGTACACTACTAACTTATTCATATTTTATCTAGATTAGCCCACAACCTAAAAAGCTAAAAAACAAGTACATTTTTAAAATTTAGTGGATACTTCCATTTTTGATACACAAGTTACACCTCCTAAGTTATCTACACAAATTTTTATTCTAATTGAACTAGCATACTCCACAAGTGTCTTGGATAATTAATGGTGGGAATTCACTCTTTCACCTACAATTGAATAAAATAATGTATAGTCCATCATTTTTTATCTTACCATTAATTTTATCATTTAAGTCAAATATATATATATATATATATATATATATATATATATATATATATATATATATATATATATATATATATATATATATATATATATATATAATATATTAAAGTTTCAATTTACATGATAGTGTTTTGAACAATGTTTAAAATTCAAATACAAAAACTTCTCTATTTTATAAATTAATGAATATCATTTTCATCAACATGCATGTGCATGACTAATTTGAAACAATTAAATGATGAAAAATAGATGTGTTGGTCCTATTATGAGATCCTAATAAAATATGTATTGAATATACATACAATCCTAACATGCGTTAAGAGTGTAATAATTGTTAAAAGTGGTTTACGATAATCACAAGGTATATGTAAAGATTGTATATGTATGTACGAAAGAGGTTTCAAACTTCATAAATTATTATAAAAATTAAATAAAATTAAATTTGATTCATACATTAATACATTAAAAAATATACATAAAACATGTAATTTAATGTGAAATATATTCAAAAAGTCATTTTCAAAGCTCTAGAGTCATAATGAAAAGATGCCACCAAATAACATCCATTACATGAGGCCATATTAATTGATTTTTGCATCTATTAAGGGTGTAATGACATACATCTAAACAATTATAAGAAACTCAAAAAAAGTTTTAAATGTAAAAAATAAATTTTAAAAAAAAAATTAATAAAATATATAGAATTGATTCTTCCCACTTTTATTAAAATCTTAAAATGAAAAAATGTCATCCAAATAATATTTTTTACATATATTTATGCGAAACCTCCAATCCATAAACATATTAAAATATCAACACTACACAAATCTAAAAATTAATTTTAATTTTATAAATTAATTTATCTCACTCTCATTGAAAGAATGCCCCATGAAGCCATATTAACCTCAATCATCTATGGACAATCACATTGAAAACTCCAACCCAATTAAATGGGCCACTAGTGTATTGTAAGGGCTATTCAATCTAAGAGAAATGCATTTATATATAAGGGAAGGTATGGGTTTCCATCTTTCTGATCCCGGGATAGACCCCTTCCCAAAACGAAAAAGAGAAAATAAAGCAATACGGACAATTACGTTTAAGCAAGCTTAACTAAGAGTAAAGAGTAGGCCCCATAAAGTATGGGTATAATATTGGATAATAAATAGCTATTTATTATGTAGGGTCATATAATTCTGTTGTCAACTATAAATAACCTGCATGTTATGAGGATAATTTATCCACTAGCCCGGTCACATAGGATTTTCAGTGGTTGGAGATGGCTGAAGAGTGAAGAAATAATGATTAAATTCCACAACCATAATCATATTTCGGATAATCATATTTCGGGTTGTGTTGGCCTGGTTATAGTGTATGCAATTCTGTTGCTATCAGCGGTGGTTGCCCTAGCAGAAATTCTGGTGGGATTGGTAATTTTGATGCCTCTTTTGATATTATTCAACCCCATATTGATGCCTGTAGTGATGCCTGTAGGAACCGTGCTGTTCGTGGCAGTTACACGCCTCTTATTTGCAGGTAATTTTGTAGTTGCAGTGTTTTCTGCTCTTTTATGGTTATATAATTATGTGAAGAGAAACTATATTCATCTTGGCTCAGAAAGGATTGATTATGTGAAGGGAAACAATTCTCTTGGCTCTTTGACTGTTTTTTCTGCTCTTTCATGGTTGCAAAACTCTGTGAAGGGAAACCACAATTTGTGCCTGGAAACGATGGATTATGCACGTATGAGGATTGCCGCTACTGGTAGCCATGTCAAGGATTGCTGTGTTAAATATGTGATTGAAAAGGATCCTCCTGCAGAAGTCATATAGTGTGTGTTTCTAGGCGACAGAGAAGCATATCTCGTGTTAATGTTTGAACAATGGGTTTTAATGTTTTCGTGTCTTTTTTGCCCATAGGAATTACTATGTTCTTAGATCTTCCTATGCTGTAATGTCGCTTATTTCAATAGCCTGCACAAAGGCATATATTTTAATATGAGATGGTGTAACCTTAACTTATATAAAATATATGTTGAATCAATCTATACTACTATTGTCCAGTAGAACATAGATGGATTGGGGTGCTCTACAAGAAAATAAAATCATTTCACGTATTCATTTTCGGAGTTACTTTTAAATGAATATGCCAAGTGCGACAGGCATTGAATATGCCAAGATAAACATAAGATATGTTTCATTGTATTGGAGAGACGATATTCATGGGAAAGAGGAGATGAGAATTAAGATTGTATTTTTATGGGAAGAAACTAATTGGATTAAATTATTTTCTAAAATGGTGAAAGTGAGAATTTAATTTATATTTTAAAAAAATAATTTAATTTTATGAATTATATTTTTATAAATAAAATTTTATTTTCATTCTTGTTAATTTTTTTAGTGTAAATTAATGTAATTTTATATGGGTGTTATTCTTTCATATTTGTTACCATTTCATCTTAAATAAATATTTTTAAAATTAAATGATGGAATTTCAATAAATATTGTAGGTTTATAATGTCTCATTCTTATATAAGGTTTACAAATGACCCAGGACAATGAACAAAAGTAATACCAAAAAAAGGTAAAAATTAATTTATAATGAGAATATAAATATATAATCTTTAATAAGATAAAAAGAAAATAATTTTAATAATTAATTTTAGTGTTTTTTAAAAATAAAAATGTTAATTAAATTAATATATGTATTATTCAAATAATTTAAAATTTATTTATTTCTTACTTCTAATTTTTTTAATAATATATATTTCTTTCTACTTCAAAACTTTGTTTAGCCATGATGAATTTATATTTATAAATTTCTACCTCACAAAATTATAAACAATAAGTATTAACTTTTTAAAATAACACCCCCCTCCTCACACATATAATACCACAAATAATTTTTTAATGATATATATTTATTTTATTATGGATATCACTTAAATCAAAAGTTAGAATCATCATCCTTTCAAAATAATATTATAATGAAAAAAAAAATTATAAAAAAATTATTAACTCATCACTCCCCACAAAACGTTTGAATTACACCCCCACCCTTTGGTCTTTTCAATCTCATCCTAACATTTTATAGAACCCACAAACAAATCATATCATTTCTTGTGAGTCCTTAAAATCATTTGAACTTTTGTATTGGCGAAGGGAGGACATAAAAGGGAGAGGAAAACTGCTTCATTCATGGCTTTGATTTCATTTGAACTTTTGTATTGGCGAAGGTAGGACATAAAAGGGAGAGGGAAACTACTTCATTCATGGCTTTGATTTTATTAAGTTTTGTTTGTTTTTGTTTTAGTTTTTTTTTTAATTATTATTATTATTATTATTATTATTATTATTATTATTATTAAATATTTTATTATTTTTATAAAAATTTTATTTTTTAAATTTATTTGTCAATAAAAATATTTAATAAGTATGAAGAAATTTAAAACTGTTTAAATCTTATTCTCTTTGTTTTTTTGTTTCAATTTTTTTTAATTATAAAAATTTATTATTTTTAATTTTATTATTTATTATTTATTTTAACAAATAAAAAGTGAAGATAATGAATAAGATTTAAGCCTCTTCCTTTTCCCTTCCCATTATATTACAGTTAATTTTTTTTTTTCCTTTTTTAAATTTTAAGAATAACATTAGAAGCTTGGACATGCACATTTCTCATCCTTCCTAATATGCCACCCATGAGAGAGCTCGACCCTATCACTCCATCAGATGTACAATGTCACTATTAACAAAATATTCTGTCACTATCTTATTGACCCCACTTACCTTTCCCAGATCTACCCTTGTTTTATGGCCCTAAACAAAAATGTTCAAGAATTATTATTAGCTTCATCAGAGACTACACATAATATACTCTCTTCATTTTATTTTATTTTTAGTTTTATTAAACCAAAAAATCTAAAATACAAACCTTTGTTCATTTAATCATTATATAAACATTTCATTCTAAGTTGTCATTTAATTAGTTATTTTAGTTAATTGTTTGTTAACTAATTAATTAAATTTAGATTAAGATTATATATGAATAAATATTTGTGATTAAGATCATATATGATTTCAAGAAAAAAATCTAAATTTTGATAATTTTTAAAAAAAAATAGTTTGTATTCGTATTTGAAGAAAAACCTTCACAATACTTATCCACATAGTATAAAATGTTCACTAACATATCAATAATAGTTATGGCAATGAATATTTGTCATTTTGAAAATGTGAATGAATACCACATCAATATTAATTCATATTCCAATATATCAATAACATAATAACATGAATTCAAATAATGATTTGGTTTGTTACATCTAAACCAACATTTATATAAATGGGAATGAAGGTATAAGTTTTGATACAAAAACAATAGTGTTTACTCGTATGTGAATGAAAATTTTCAAAGTTTCCACCCACATAATAGTAATGAAAACCTTCAATAGCATATTAAATATTTTAAGATTATTTAAGATGGATAGCATTTCATCCCTTTAAAATGTCAAATATATAATTTGTATGAAATAAGGCATTTTACATAAAGTGCCAATGGGTTACACCGGCATTCATCAAACATTTATTGAGTATGTGACCTTTTAACTTGTGATGTTGAATATGACTAACACGATAATTTAATGTGTCATAAGGAAATAGTAATGCATCATATATATGAAGCACAACATAACATAAATTCATAAAACAATTTGGTTTGATATAAAAAATAACATTTGTTGTTATGCAAATAAAAACCTTAATTTTCATACAAAGATTAACATTTATTGACATGTGAATGAAAAACTTTGGTGATCCATTCACATTATAAATTTTAGTCTTCCATCCACATAAAAATTTGAATATGTATGTATGTATTTCTATAGACGGATGTGAATGAAAATATACCAATGTTATGGGTTCAGTTGTAGGTAACATTTCTTCCCTCTAGCATGGTGATGTTACAATCTTTGTGAATTGTTGTATTCTACAAAATAGGCATTTGTGTTTCATGACATTTAAGGAATTGACTTGAACAAGGAAAGATGAACATGTTGAATATGTCATGTATGGTAGCATTAACATATCAAATTAATGTAAAAATCTCTCCAAAGATCTTCAAAAATAGTTATTATATATTAAAAACATAATTATCTTCCAACATGTCACTTCATTAAATATTAGTGATACAAATATCTTCCAACATGGGCATTCAATTTATAAAATGATGCATTGATTAAAAAAACAATAAAATTTAATGGTATGTGAATGAATACCTTGAGGGATTTCAAACATTACATTAAACATTGAATAAGATGTGAAGCCACATAAAAGTACCATGAGCATAGAAGGTATAATAATAATAATAAATGCATGAAAAGAAAGTGATATTAATTTTGGGTTGAATTACAAGAGACAAATATGTGGATAATGATTCATCTTTCCATTAACATATCACTAAATGTTGACTCATATATGAAAGCACATAAAAAAAAAAACCATGAACATAGAACTAATGTTTCATCCCTCCAATTTATTGATGTTATGTGCCCTATGAAACATTGTATCATGAAGTTTCAAGTAGATTCATTTTATCCTATTGGACACTCAACACCTAGTGATGGCCGCCCCCATCCTCTACTACCTTCTCTAATCTCACCCTAATTACCAGTTAGAGCTTTTAGTGTAGCGTCTACCAGTCTGTGTTAACCAACCAAGGACTTCACTTGGGAGGGGTTCAAATTTTTCCCTTGGTGGTTTTAGCTCACCTCATGGTCAACTGTGTCCAGTACAGATGTCTTACCTGAAGGGGATAAATTGTCATCATGTGGGGGACCCTCAACCCTTCTCAACAAGTTACCCCAACCTTTACTAACCTCTGTGGTCTCACCCTCTCTAATAGTTTGAGCTTTTGGTGTAGTAATAATCAGTCTGTGTTAACAATTACATCACTATTTGGTAGGGGAGGTAGGGGCACAAGGAAGGGGGAATGAGGGGGGGATGTAGCTGAAAATATATAGTTAATTGGTAGTTGATGGTGAACATGATGATATTAACTTCTCATATTCGTCTTTCATCCTAAATTCAAGACATTTTCCATCCAAACAATTATTTATATTTATACCAAAACATTTAAAGACTTCCAAGTTAAACTTCCTTTCCATCCAAACATGCATTTATGTTTATATTAATAAATGTCTAGTCTTCCAACCCAAGTTAAAATCCATTTCCATCCAAATAAACATTTTAGTGAGAGAATGTTTAATGTGTACTTGTACAAGCGATGAAAAGTTTGAGGTAGGGATATATAAATGTGTCAAACATATAAATTACATAGAAATGCGAATGAAAAAGTTATCAACAACAACTATGAAATTGAATATTTGTAATTTTGAAAATGTGAGTGAATAACACAACTTAAATTTAGATTTTAAAAAAAAAATTAAAAGACTTAACAATTAACATTGTTTAGTATGTCAGTGAAGAAGTTAAGACTACTTTTGTAGAAAGTGATGAAAGAAAAACTTAATGCTGCTTAAAGTTGGAGTTTGCTTCCAAATTAATAAAATTTGAATTTGACTCTTTTTTTAAATCAAATGTTTGTTACTCCAAAAATTTTCATTTATAAATAGAATGTATCTTGAACAAGACAATTTGAATTTTAAATTTTGAATTTATGGGAGTAATGAGTCTTACAAAATATAATCTTTTAGGTGCACACAATTAACAAAAAATGATTGGCTTTTAATGTTGTAGATGTTGGACCTATATGTTGGTGCTCAAGTTATAATATTATATATCTTAAGGTTTTTTAGCTTATGTTTGTGTAACTTACAATTAAATCTATAGAATAACTTTTTGATATTCATTTAATTTATAAAATTAGTATTTTTAAATTATTTGTCTGTATAAAATATAACAAAAAAAGTAATATTTGTCAGGATTAGGAGCACAATTGATTACCTTGTACAAGCAACTAAACACGGAATTTAACCAGAAGTAACAAGTAACTAGAAATTAGAAACAACACAGAATTTGAGAGACAATACAATCTTGTATTCAACTCATCCAGAAAGAAAATATAATAAAGAAGTCACACTCTTCTTTCCACACCTCTAGGGCTCCCACATCTCTAGGGCGTACAATAATCTCCCTCAAGAGTTCTCTCTCTCAATTATGGTCACAACAAACAATTTAAACACAAAGTTTTTATTCACCTCCACCAGTCAGTAACAATACTGCCAGTCCACAAGCCAAGTAGATCTCCCTTGAACTTGCAACAACTTGTAAATCAAATGATCTTACTTACCATGTAGATCTTCTACCTGATCTTGCACAACCTACAAATCAACCTGATCTTACAATTGGAAGGATCTCTTCCTTGTCCTTGATTACAATATAGCCCCATGAGTCTCTTAAATAGATCTCATGCAAACAATAATTAGACTTCAAAACTCAAGACTAAAATTAATCTTTACATGCAAATTGGTCATTCAACAAACTAATTATTCATGTAACTAACAGTTCTGAAATGCACAGGCGACCAACATCGGTCCCTGTCTATCTGGAGATGACCGACATCGGCCGACTCCTGACCGATGTCAGTTGCTCTGTAACTAGAAATTACTGATGTCGATTGCACTGCTGACGTCAATTTCTCTGTAACTCAGCAACCTCCTCCATGTTTGCATCAATGAAGCTTTTAGCTCCACAACCTAACAATCTCCCACTTGGAGATAAATAGCTACACCTGTAGTTGTACCTATACATCATCTAATTTTGTTTTTTGGCTTGTATCCCTCTTCAAGTTCAATCTTGAAGACCAACCACCACACATCCTGTGGTGCTACACCTGTCATCTAAGTCCCCTACCACATCCGATTCTACATACCCATGTAGAGAAGTCCTTGACCTTGCATCACATGTATACCTGTTGCTGGTCCCTCTTAGATACCTGAGAATCCATTGAACTGCTTTCCAGTGCTTCTTTCGTGAATTGGCTACAAACTCGCTGACAACACCCACTGCTTGGGCAAACTCAGGTCTAGTACACATGTACTTAACCTCATCATGTGAATTGGGACACTATTTTGTGAACTATCCATCCATAGGTGTGCAAACTAGTTCTGCATCCCACATCTTGAACCTCACCACTACCTTATTCACACAATCATCCTGAGACAACATCAACCTGTGATCTTCCATGTCTCTAGGAATACTCATGCCAAAGAATCTTGCTGCTCCCAGATCCTTCATACACACCTCTGAACTAACTTTACCTTTAGCTCAGCAACTGGCTACATGTGTGACCCTACAACAAGCATACACACTACATACAGTAACAAGATAATGTAGCTAATAGTATCCAACCTGGTAAAGAGAACATAATGGTTAAACCTCCATTGTCTTGCAACTTCCTCAAGACCATATACCCTGGCCTTTCATCTCACATGTCTATTATCTTTCTTCTTTAACCTCAGAATTCATTCATCTTTCAGTGCTTTCTTTTTAGCTGGCAACTCGACCAAATCTCTCATTTGGTTCTCTTCTACGGAATCAACTTCCTTATTCATGCCATGCTCCCACTGTTTCCTAGATTCTACCTGCTCTGCTTCTTTAAAACTTCCTAGTTCTTGACCATCAGTGAGCAACAAGTAGTCTAAAGAAGGGAAATAATGAATTTGAGGCTTACTTACCCTTTTAGTCCTCTTCATGGGTGTTTGAGACTCCTTGACAGCTTGTTGTCCATCCAAAATCCATTTTGATAGTGACCAACCTCGATCACCTCTCAGTATATATCTGATCGATGTCGATTCCATGTGACTGACCTGACTGTTGACGTTGGTTCTCTGACTGACGTCAACGTCCACCTGCCCGACACCACCGACTTTGGTCTGCACATGATCGATGTACATTGGTTCCCCCTGATCGACATTGGTAACTGTGTTTTCCTGTGAGTGATGAATTTTTACCTTTGAGCTTACCTTGAATCATAACTTTGTCCAAACTACCCTGCTCAAAATTCTTCAGCCCCTTCCACTAATTTTTGTCTGTCATCTTTTCCATAAACACCAAGGCTTTCCTATTCTTGTCAAAAACATCAAATTTTCTCTTTTTTCAATAAATCTGATCCTTTCTTGTAGCAGTAGTTTTGAGAAATCTCACTTTTTTCTGTTGCTTACAAAAATCTTGATGTATGCTCTCTGAATCTAAACTTTTACCTTTTGACTTAAGAACATGCATCCCCTTCTTATTCATGTGACCAAGCCTACGAAGCCACATCTTTGCATCTACATCTAAAGTAGATAAATCAGAAAGAGAATCAGTAATACAAGTAGATAGATAAAGAGTACCTACTTTCTTACCTCTTGTTAAAACAAGTGCACCCTTGGAAACTTTCCAAGATTCCACTGTGAGAGTTACTATGCATTCCTCATCACCCAACTTTCCTAAAGAAATCAAGTTCTGCTTTAGGATTGGGACATGCATGACCTCCTTCAACACCCATGTGTTGCATGTCTGCAATTTCAGCTGCACTTTCCCTTTGCCAACTATTTGACAAGGCTTACCATCCCCTAAATAAATCTCTCCAAAGTCTCCCTAGACATAATCATGAAAAGATGCTCTATTTGAGGTTGCATGGAAAGAGGCACCAGAATATAAAACCCAAGATTCCACTTTATCCAAGGAACATACAAGAGCATCATGTGCAACAATACCTTCAACATCTGCTTCTTCATTTCCTTCATCCTGATCTTTAACCAACCTACAATCTTTCTTTACATGCCCTTTCTTTCCACAATTATAGCAAATTATCCTGCCATACCTGGATCTAGATCTCCTGCCTATCTTTGACCTTGATTTCCCTTGCTTGATCTTCTCTCTTTGCCTTCCCCTGCTTTCAACACTTAAAGCATTTTCTGATGATTCCCCTGTGCTTTTTCTGCAAAATTTTTCATTTAAGATTACACTAACAACATCATCCACTTTTAAGATATTTGAAGCAGACATAGTATTACTAACTGTCATTACCAAACTATCCCAACTTTCAGGTAAGGAGCATAAGATTAAGAGAGCCTTAATTTCATCATCAAAAACTATATTGACTAAAATTAACTGATTTATTAATCCATGGAAATAACTAAGATGACTATGTACCGATCCACCTTCCTGCATTTGCAAATTAAATAATTGCTTCATAAGAAATACCTTATTCAACGCTGAGGGTTTTTCATATAAATTTGCTAAAGGTTCTATTAACTCTACCGTTGTCTTAGCCTGTGATAAGTTAGAAATCACAGACGATGCCAGGCTCAACCTTATAGCTCCCAGAGCCTTCCGATCAAGAACATTCCATTCTTCATCTTTCATATCCGTGGGCTTGCATGTAACCCCACCCAATGGTAAGTACAGATCTTTCTGATACAGATAATCTTCTATCTACATCTTTCATAATTGATAATTCTTGCCATTGAATTTCTCTATTCTTAGCTTACTTTCTTCTGCCATTGCTTTACTCCCACTCAATTAGAAACCCTTGAGAGTGACCTGTAATCAACAAACACTACTCTGAACTAGGCTCTGTGAACCTGCAACCCTAGCTCTGATACCACTTTGTCAGGATTAGGAGCAAAATTGATTACCTTGTATAAGCAACTAAACACGAAATTTAACCAGAAGTAACAAGTAACTAAAAATCAGAAACAACACAGAATTTGAGAGACAATACAATCTTATATTCAACTCATCCAGAAATAAAATAAAATAAAGAAGTCACACTCTTCTTCCCACACCTCTAGGGCTCCCACATCTCTAGGGCGTACAATAATCTCCCTCAAGAGTTCTCTCTCTCAATTACGATCACAACAAATAACTGAAACACAGAGTTGTTGTTCACCTCCACCAGTTAGTAACAATCCTGCCAGTCCATAAGTACTCAACGTACTCCAAGTAGATCTCCCTTGAACTTGCAACAACCTGCAAGTCAAATGATCTTACTTACCATGTAGATATTCTACCTGATCTTGCACAACCTGCAGATCAACTTGATCTTACAATTGGAAGGATCTCTTCCTTGTCCTTGATTACAATACAGCCCCATGAGTCTCTTAAATAGATCTCATGCAAACAATAATTAGACTTCACAACTCAAGACTAAAATTATTTTTTACATGCAAACTGGTCATTCAATAAACTAACTGTTCGTGTAACTAACAGTTCTGGAATGCACAGGCGATCGACATCGGTCCCTGTCTGTCTGGAGATGACCGACGTCGGCCGACTCCTGACCGATGTCAGTTGCTCTGTAACTGGATATGACCGACGTCAGTTGCGCTGCCAACGTCGATTTCTCTGTAACTCAGCAACCTCCTCCATGTTTGCATCAGTGAAACTTTTAGCTCCACAACCTAACAATATTTTTGAAAATAATATTCATTTTTTGAAATTTTATATTCATTTTTTTAAATATCATATTTGTTTTTATTATAACTTTTTTTTTAGTATTATGTATATTAATTTTTTAAATTGTAATATTTATTTATTTATTAATATAAATATATTTTAAATAAAAATATATATTATTATCTAAAAAATAATAAGACCCTAATATAATGTATAGATTACTTATACCAAAAATACACATAATTATGTATAATTAAATAATTATCAATAAATTATAATAAAAGAATACCTTAGACACTATTTAATAATTAATCCCTTCCCCTACTATGCAGCTGTCACTCTCTTTGAACGCTAGCATGAGCCCCACACATGGCTAACTCTGCAACGTCATAATCAACAACAAAAATGCAATATGGCACTTTATTTGCATGTTCTTGGAGTGTCTCTGTATTTTCTGCAAAAGCACACCAAAAATGAAAATTACGTAGAAATTCACTGAACGCTCAATGAATTTAAAAAAAAATTGAGAAAATTTTAAGTGGAATTTAAAGAGAGCTGAACGAAATTGAGCACAAATTTTAAACTAAATTTAATGAACGTTTCATACAAAAGCAGAATTATTTGAAGTTGACCAAGAATGCAACGCATTTATACAAATTATAAGAATGTTTAATGAAAGTCCATAATTGAAAAGAAAGCAGTGAATATTGTTCTGCACTAGAGGTTTACCAGATTGCAGATCGATGAGTCTAATGGTTGCTACAAAGGAAAGACTCAGGAATCATAAATATTTTTTCCCCGAAATCTTCATATTGGAAACGGCAAAGGCGGTGGAAGTGAAATGCGGGGTCGTTGCAAGACGGCAACCAGGGACAAATTTAATGTGAAGCTCATAATCATTAATGCTGAGTTATACTCACTGACGTCTTGCTTATAGCAGATACAGAGGAGTGATGGACATGACATTGTTAACAGCAGATGGTCTTTAAAATTTTCTCCAAGCAAATATTTTCTCCTTGCTTCGAAATTTGAGCATTAAATTTTTACTGAATCAACACTTAGTAAACTAAATTAATTTTGGAGTTCTTTCATTTTTTTAAAAGGAAGATTGACATTGTGAAGGTCCTTTTCATTGGGAAGAATGTAGCAAATTAATTAGAAAAGATTCGATTTGATTATATTTTTTTATTTGATCAATTGACTTTCGAAATGTTTGTTATAATTTTAAGGTTCTCTCTTTATTTTGACTGTTTAGATTAATTGTGTTTGAAGAATTTTGGAGAAGTATTAGATTCTGTCTTGTGTTCAATCATCATCGAATTTTTTTGAGATGTGATCTTCAATTAAAACTTGAAAGATGATTTGGAAGTTGGTGACCAAAACTTATTGGGATAGCATTTTCATGCATTACTTGATTTGTTCTTTGATAGTGTTGGTTTCTATTACTAGTTTATGATTTTCTATATTAATTTATGTTTTCTCATCTTCTTTTCTGTGTCTGACTAATTAATTTTGTGATTGTTTGGATTTTACCTTTTTTCATCTGTCTTTATATTCTTTTGGAGACATTTTTAATCTTTTTTCATTTAATCTACTAATCAAATTCTTCTGTATATCAGACCGACCCTTTTTTATAACAATAAAATAATTTTTTCAAATCTATTTAAATTAAATATATATTTTTAATTTGAAACTTTATATATATATATATAATTAGAGAATATGGAAATTCCTTCCGAATTAATGAAGGTAGGTATGCATTCCCATCCTTTCCACTGAGTGGAGGGAACAACTATCTTTATACCAAACACTTATTTTGAAAAATGAACTACGGAAAATTACGTTTATCCAACATTCAATAACAATTAAAAAGGCTGGACCCCATAAAGTACGATGTAATTTTATTGCTGACTATAAATAACCTTCATTTGTAAGAGAATAATGTATCCATTAGCCCAGTCACGGAGGGTTTTCAGTGTTGAGAGATGGCTGAACAGTTTGAGGAAATAATAATTAAAACTAAAATCAAAACCAGTTTTTTACTTGTGTTGACCGCGTTATAGTGTGTGCATCTCTCAGTGGGGCTTGGCATAGTTGGAATTCTAGTGGGATTGGTTATTATTGTGCCTCTTTTGATATGATTCGGCTCCATATGGATATCTGTTGGAATCGTGCTGTTTGTGACAGTTGCAGGTCTCTTTTTAGCTGGCGGTTCTGTGGTTTCAATGTTTTCTGCTCTGGTTGCATAATTATTAGATAGGAAATAACCCTTTTGGATCGGAAAGGATTCATTGTGCACTCATGAAGATTTCTGCTACCGCAGGCATGTCATGGATTTTGTGTCCAACCTGTGAATGGGAAGGATCTGCTTAAGTAAAGATTTTTTTAATATATAAATATGGTGTATTTTGGAGGGGAAGCCCTGGTATGGAGTGTTATATCATGTTATAACCATGTGAATGGGAAGGATTCTTTCGGAGAAATAAAATGTTTTATCTGTACATAGTAGTGTGTGTTTGGAGAGGACAGTGTGGTATTGAGTGTTATATCATATTTGATAATCATGTGAATAGAAAAGATCTTTTTCAAAAAATAAAATTCATGTGTTTGGAAGGAATGGCGTGATATGGAGTGATGTCACATTTGATAACCATAAAGGAATGCCCTGAGATGGCTGTGATGTTCTTCTCAAGCACCGTCTCTTCCATGTCTTGATCAACCTCTTCATGAATAGCTGTAACATCATCAAGGTCATCTCTTTTTTCATTCAAGAAGATTGACCTATGCTTGTCTTCACCAAGGGGAGTACTTATAATGAACTCTTTATCATAGACACTTGAGTCATCTTCTTTATTAGCTATAACTTTTACTTGTCTTTTTCACTTATCTCCCATAGGATGGGTTTTCCTTCAAGAAGGGATGTGGTGGTTGAAGATTTTTAAATATATAAAAATAAACTATTACTTAAAAAGAAACCAGAAATTTATATTGAAATATATGCAATATCCATAATCAGAAGAAATATAGAAGAAACACAGAATAGCCAAAATAAAATTATTTCTTCAAATTATACAAATCTTTTTTCATAATAATAAAGATCAATTACAATGTATTTATTGAATTGCATGTAAACATGCTTTTCTAATAAATAAATAAAATATTTAACTTTATTTAAATAAAAATTTGATTGAAATATAAATTAAAGTCATTTCCAACCTTTCAAAGGCTTTAATTTCTAAAAATATATTAACTTAATATTAACTAATTATTAAATCAATTTCATGATTATTTGCATGATTGAAGTTGTTGTATAACTAGGACTCAACAATAGTTAACCAAAATTCTCCCCCTTGATGTTGAGTGAACTAACAATTTGATCTTGGAGTTTTTAAAACTGAACTTTTGCCATAGCTTTAATGAAGATATCTGCAACCTCTTCTTATGTGTTTATATACTTCAATTCTAAATCTTTATTTTGAACTAAATCTTGAATAAATGGTACTTCAAATAAAAATGCTTTGACCTATTGTGATGCTTTGGATTTTTGGTTAATTTGATAGCAATAACATTATCACAAAAAATCACTATAGACTGAATTTATTTTTCCCCAATTTCTTCTAGAATCTTTCAGAGCCACAATGTTTATGTACCTACTGAAGTGACTGCAATATATTATGCTTCTCTAGATGAAAGAGAAAATGAACTTTGCTTGTTTTAACTTCATGTAACCAAACTGGAACTAAGTGAAAAATTATTCTCAAATGTTTACATTCGATCATCAAAACTACCTCCCTAATCAGATTACTAAAGCCAATAAGATCAATTTTTTAAGAAGTGTAATGATGAATACAAAAATTTGTAGTACCTTTGACATACCTCAATATCCTCTTGGTTGCCTTCATATGAATTTCAAATGGCTCAGACATATATCTTGATACAAGAGGGAAAAAAAAAAAGTAATATCAGGTCTTGTGTGAGTTAGAAACATTAAGATTTCAATAATACATATGTAAGTTGTCTCATCAACAACAACATCTTCTCTACATAGTATAACTCCATGAGTAGTTGAAGTGGAGACTGATTTACATTCGACCATATTAAATTTCTTCAACATATCATTTGCATACTTTGTTTGACAAATGAAGATGTCATATTTACTTTGATGAACCTCCATCCCTAAAAAAATATTTCATAAGACCTAAAGTTTTTATTTCAAATTCATTCATCATTGCCATTTTGAATTATTTATCTTATAATTTCTTCCCATTTACAACAAATCATCAACATAAAAATTTATAATAAGTATATCATTACCTTCTTACTTTTAGTAAAGAGTAGCCTCACTTTTACTTCTTTTGTATCCATTCAAATGAAAATGTCCATCAATCCTACTATACCATACTCTAGGTGATTATTTGAGTCCATACAAACCCTTCTTCAACTTGTAGACTTGACATTATAAGTAACATCAACAAAAATAGATTTAGATTTATCAATATTACATTTATCTTTATTATGAGCATACACTCCCCGTTCATCAAAATAACATCTCTCGACACAAGTACACTACTAGTGATAATATTATAAATCCTATAAGATTTGCTTTGTTCACTATACCCAACATAAATACAAGACTCACTCTTTGGATCTAGTTTCTTCCTTTTTTATTAGCCACATAAACATAAGCTAAAGAACCGAAAACTTTGAAATATTTGATATTAAGCTTATTTTCATATCATGCTTCATAAGGAGTCATATTTTCAAGTACATTAGCGGGAATTTGATTGAGAGCATATACTATTATGACAACTTTATCACCCCAAAAATATTTATTTAATCCCTTTGTTTGTATCATGTTCTTTGCCATTTCAACCATTGTACGGTTCTTCCTTTTAGAAACACCATTTTGTTGAGGAGTGTAGGCAGTTGTGAGTTACCTTTCAATGCCATTCAAATCACAATAATTCATAAAATCATTTGAGCAAAATTCACCTCCATGGTTAGTCCTTAAACACTATATTTTATAACCATTTTCATTCTCTACAAGGGTTTTGAATCTCTTAAATATATCAAATGGTTCACTTTTTTGTTTAAAAAATAAACCTTACATTTTATTAAATAATCGTCAATAAATGTAATAAAATATGATGACTTGTCCATTCTTTTGGTTTCCATAGGACCACAAATATCTAAGTGGACCAATTGAAGCAGATGATTAGCCCTCCATATGCTATCTTTCGGAAACTTTTCCCTTACATGTTTACCTTTAACATAACCTTCACAAGCTTCCTTATGATTTTCAAAATTTGACAAAGCGTAAAATAATTCTTGTGATGTTAGTAACTTCAAACTTTGAAAATTCAAGTGTCCGTCCCTGAGATGCCATAACCAACTATTATCTTCATATGCCTTATTTGCAAGGCTGTTACTATTATCTCCAAACTTCAATGAAAATAACCTTTTCTTAGACATAGGTACAATTGTAACAACCTTATTTCCTTTATTATCATAATATATCTTGCATTGTTTATCATCAAAATCCACCTTATATTTCTTTTCACATAAATGTCCAACACTCAATAAATTATGTTTCAAATTTGGGGTGTAATAAATATCATTAATGTTTTTAATACCTTATATATTATTCATATTTATAGTTATTTTTTATTCAACCTCCAAAGATTTATCATCACCAAGTTTGGTATTGGTTTTAAAATTTTTATCCATTGTAAACAATAACTCATTATTCCCTGACATGTGATTAGAAAATCTTGAATCTAGATACCAAACCTCATTGTGACTATTTTATGCTTAGTCATATGAAATGAATAAATTAAATGATTCATTACCAACCTCATTAGCATAATTATCACTTATATTTCTATTTTCATTTCCTAGTTTTAATCTACACTCTTAATCAAAGTGATCATACCTATGACAGTAATATCATTAAATATTTCTTTTATCAAATCTACCTCTACCTTTACACCTAGTAGCTCAACCACCTCTTCTTCCTTTGTATCCTCTTGAATAAATGTAATTCATGTCTTTACCTTGTCCTTGATTGCTTTTAGAATTATCTTTGCCTTGTACATGACTATTCTTATTGCTAGTGCTACTACATTCATTCTTTGGGATTCTTAATTTTGAGGCAAAAGCTTTCTCATCACTTTCATTTATTATATTTTTGTCTTTCTTAATGGGACAGCATAGATCCAACCACATGATCAAACTCAAGAGTAGTCAAATTATTGATTTCTTCAATAAATATAGCAAAATTATTCCACCTTGATGTTATAGACCTTAACAACTTTTTTTTATAAAATCCTCTTTGTTCAACATTTTTCCAAGTGTATCTATCTTGTTATCTACATCCTTTACTCTTACACATAAATCAATCACACTTTTAGGTTCTTACATCTTCAAATTCTCAAATTTTATGTTCATTGTTTGCAATCTAACCATTTTTACTTACTCACTCCCTTGGTAAGCTTCTAGTAGACTCTTCTAGGCATCCTTGGTAGGTATTTACACTTGTAATTATTGAAAATAGGCTCTTGTATAGAGATTTTTGAATATGAAATAAATCTTGTGAGTTCATTTTCATAGATTCCTTCTTAGCTTTCTTGAAATTAGCTAGAATAGTGGCCCAATCAACTAGTTCATCATAGTCAGTTTCTACAATATTCCATAATTCTTTTTCTATCAAAACAATAATCATCTTGATGCTTCAATAATCATAATCATTACCATTAAATTTTGGAATAGGAATATAGTTAGAGTTTGACATGATCAATAGTTAAAAAGTTCTAAAAAAACATCAACCCAAGCTAAACTTTGATACTAATTGAAGATTTTTAAATATATAAAAATAAATCACTACCAAAAAAGAAACCAAAAACTCACAACAAAATATATGTAATATAGATAACTAGAATAAATACAAACTAGCCAAAATAATATTACTTCTTCAAATTATTCGAATCATTCTCCATAGTAATAAAGATCAATTACAATGTATTTACTGAATTTCATTTAAACATGATTTTATAGTAACTAAATAAAACATTCTAAATTTATCTAAATTAAAAATTTATGTGAAATATAAATTAAATTTATTTCCATCCTTTCAAAATATTTATTTTCTTAAAATAAATTAACTAAATATAAACTAATTATTAAATCAATATCATGATTGTTTGCATGATTGAAGCTATTGTATAACTAGGACTCAACAATAGTTATCCAATACTGTGAGGGTAATGGATAGATTCATGGGTTGGAGAGGGAGTATAAGGTGTGGTGGATGGCTCATGAATGGGATTGGGAATTCAGGTTTCTTGGAGAGATGACAAGTTAGGTTGAGCAATGGGAGAGACATCTTCTTCATAAAGGTCTTCACTTTCATCATAGCCTTCTTTCAGCTCAACAAAAGATTTAAATTGGTTTTCAACCTCTTGATCTTCCCACCTCTCTAATCTATCTTTCCACCATTGGATATAGATTTTCATCTCATTTAAATCATCATTGATAACATAATGGGCTTCCTCTTCAACTAATATCCATTTATCCATGAAGAATGAAACCAATTTCCTCAACTTTTCTATGAGATGAAAAGGGATCACATCAAGATCCTTATCCCATTTTCTCGTCACCTTTTTTGAGTTTAGTAGATTTGGCATGAGTGACAACAAATATTTGGATTGTGGTGCAATTGAATTAGAAGGAGGAGGGGACTAGTAGGGGTTTTGGTAAGCTTCAACATGTTGATTGAATTACCTAACTAAAGCTTCTAAGACCTTATATTTTTCCTCCAAATCAATGGAATCATTTGATTCCT
>JARHVA010002078.1:2592500-2617500 GCA_037957365.1 Torreya grandis
AAAAGTGAAAGTTATGAAATCATCTAGGATAGTAGATTAGTGAGAACCATCCACGTGTTATCATCCTATGAACCTATAGCCCAAACACAAAAGTATGAGTTATGGAATCATACATACATCAAAATTAGAAAGAACCATATACATTTCATAATATAGTTAACCCATAGTTCAAGTAGATGATTTTATAAAACCTAAAATACATGGTCATACAAATAAGTGGATCCCTAAGATCTCACCAAGTGTCATCAGCATGGGCATCTGTAGGCTAGTATACATAAGGCACAAAAGTAGAATCAGAATGATTTATGTAGATTAGATAGAACCATCCATATGCCAAAATCCTACCATCATGTATCCCATACAATGTATAACAAAAGTGTTCATGCTCTTGAACCTTGAAATCTCACCAAGTGTCATAATCCTAGAAGCCCACGGATAAAATAAAGTATGAAGAGCTAGAGTCCAATCACTAGTGGACAACCAATATGCAACCATGTGTCCTTGAACTCAAATAAATGAGTGTAAGGACATGAGGATCATGCCTAAGAATGTAAAAATGTGAATTTTTTTATATCAAGATGATAAAACACTAGGGAGTAGTGAAAATTAGCCATATGGCAATAAGACCTGCTAAATTTAGCATTACAAAATCAAAATTCAAATAAGAAAAGTAGATGGGGAATGGAGAAAAAGATATTATTGGTATTAATTTTCATAAATTGGGAACTAAATGCATTAAATCCAATGATCAAACAAATATAAAGTAATACATTTAGTGGCATTGACTTCTAACTAACTTCTACACAATGTAAATTCACGTTTTATAGTGACTCAGAAACTTCCAATTTCCAAAGAACACAAAATCCTTACAAAATTTCAATGATTTCAATTTCTTCCTTATAACACATTCCCCCTCCTCCCTCAACCTATTCAATTTAAAGGACAACTAAATATACAAACACAATATTCAATTCAATAGCACTATAATACAAGTTCAAACATTATTTGGCTATATGGGACAAAGTGGAATCCACAAAACCATATATTGAAGAAGATAAAATGTATATATCCATAGAGAGATACATGGATGACCTCCAAGTAATCAAAGCAATATACCTACATAATTTAATGATAAAAGTAGAGGTAATGTCTTGCATTGACCTTCTGTATTACTTATTTTCAAATGGCTAAATTACTAGAAAAATCATGCACCATAGGTTTAATACTACCCATATGGCTTACATTAGCAACAATGCCTTTCATAAATACTAGATGATTATTGATCTTGAGATAAGTGATGGCCAAGCCATGATTACTTCATGATTTCTTATAAATTTAATCCTTAATAAACTGCAGTAGTGGGTTGAGAACCCAAGCCATTTCTCAATAAGAGGCTTAGTTTCATCCATCCCTATAGCATCCTTTAGGCCAGATGTGATAATTGTAATGGACCTAATAAAATTACTATATAGTTTTACCGCTATTTATTACATAGATTATGTATGGGTATAACTGTTGGACACTATTCTAAACTCAATTAAAATTGTTTCCATGGGTAAAATCATGAGTTTTAACTTGATTTATCACATCAATAACCTAGGTAAGCTACTCAATGACAATTTTTACAAGATCTCTTATGTTGTGGATGCCATAACTATCACAGTCCAATTATCCTTCACAAAACCATGGGATCCTTCTTCATAATACCCCAAGAAAATAATCTATGATGAATTTAATATCCTTCATTTCCATATGTTTAGAAGGAGAGATAAGAGGTTAATAGTGACATTCTATCCCATGGTATACCGGGCCATCTATAGTCAAAATATGCATAGGTTATCAGATCATATGAAGAAGACTTTGAATAAAATAAGCGACTACCAGTTCTATGTAGAGTGCACCGTAATTAGGATAGAGGGAACCACAACACAACTTCTATATCTGTCATGATTCATCATAGACAAACTATAAAAAGAATAAATTATTTCACAATTGATATATAATATAGACATTCAATTGAGAAATTATAAACAAGGAACCCTACATCTAACTCCCCTCAACATTGATTGCATTCAATACATGATATGAGAGCACCTCCTTTCAATGGGAAAATTCAAGATGTACTATGACTTGAAGATATCACCTTTCAATTATTATGACCCCCAAAAAAATGTTAGGCAACACCTAAATAAATATGAGAAAAAGGTTAAAATATTTTTATTGGATTGAAACAAATAGCCATGTATTCATAAATGCTCAGGATGATATTGTTGTAGTGATTAGAATGCACAATGTATGTATGTAAATGATAGTACATTAGATAATCCATTATGATCCCATAATCACATAAGAATATGCCAAGATGATAAATAGAGAGAAATAAACCTATAAACCAATTCTTTGGTTTCCTTCCCAGACATAAGCAAAAAGGGAAGATGATTAAGATGAAGATCCATGTTCATTTATGGAAGAAGGTCTTCAAGGTAAATCTGGTTCTACCCAAGCCTATCTAATTCCTTCACTCACTGCTATGCCTCCTCCACCTAAAAATGGAACAAAATGGTCATCAAGACCTTGTAGAATTGTAGGCTTATTTTCTTTTACACCATTACCTCCAATTTCCATAGTGCAAAAAGTAAGTCTCCCTTATTTTTTTCCCATGTTATTATTGTCCATTTATCACTAAATCCTATGGCATCACAACATACACCCTCACCCATGACTACATCCATTTCCCCCTTACTTCCACCTTTTACTCTTATATCACCTTCATCCTCTACTCTACCCACTTTAAGGCCATCTATTAATCCTCCTCAACCTCTAATCACCTATCAAATGAAAACAAGGAGCCCTCTTGTGTTTTTTAAGGTCACACAAGAAGAAAAGAGGCCTTCTAAAAGATTAATTTTATATGAGTATGAGGGAGAACCTAAGGAGGAAGAAAGATAAATTAAATAAGGAGAGGACATGGAATAAACATGATCACCACTCACTGAATCTGAAGATGATAATAAATAAGAAGTGTGGGTATTTGAAGAAGAGATAGAGCCTGTGGGAATTAAAATTTTTGAGGATAAAGGTGAAGATGAAGAATAAGAGATTGAATCTAAAGAAACAAAATAGGTGGAGATTTTGAATGGATTGAACTATAACCACTAGACTCAATGGAAACTAAGTCATTATAAAAAAAATAAGGAGATGCAAAAAGTAAGACAAAAACTGAACAATAAATTCCAACTCAAGGATGATTGTCAGTTACACCACCTATTTCCCCATCTCAGGCTACTTCAGTAACTACTATTATGAAAATTGTTCACCAAAATTCCTTTCAAATTGTGAGTAATCTAGTCTTACATTATTTGGTTACTTATACAATTATCACCACTACAATGGATAATGGGCATTCTTTATATTCTTTGAGATCATTGAATAAGACCTAGGAATCTACAAGGCCATTTTTTCTGACCACAATGCAAGGTCCTATAATATGAAATTTCTCTCCTATCTGTTAAACTAATATAAGATCCTATACCATTGATACTACTATTTAGGTTGATTGTATATAATTTACATTTCGCATGCATAATCTACTTGGTACACTACTAACTTATTCATATTTTATCTAGATTAGCCCACAACCTAAAAAGCTAAAAAACAAGTACATTTTTAAAATTTAGTGGATACTTCCATTTTTGATACACAAGTTACACCTCCTAAGTTATCTACACAAATTTTTATTCTAATTGAACTAGCATACTCCACAAGTGTCTTGGATAATTAATGGTGGGAATTCACTCTTTCACCTACAATTGAATAAAATAATGTATAGTCCATCATTTTTTATCTTACCATTAATTTTATCATTTAAGTCAAATATATATATATATATATATATATATATATATATATATATATAATATATTAAAGTTTCAATTTACATGATAGTGTTTTGAACAATGTTTAAAATTCAAATACAAAAACTTCTCTATTTTATAAATTAATGAATATCATTTTCATCAACATGCATGTGCATGACTAATTTGAAACAATTAAATGATGAAAAATAGATGTGTTGGTCCTATTATGAGATCCTAATAAAATATGTATTGAATATACATACAATCCTAACATGCGTTAAGAGTGTAATAATTGTTAAAAGTGGTTTACGATAATCACAAGGTATATGTAAAGATTGTATATGTATGTACGAAAGAGGTTTCAAACTTCATAAATTATTATAAAAATTAAATAAAATTAAATTTGATTCATACATTAATACATTAAAAAATATACATAAAACATGTAATTTAATGTGAAATATATTCAAAAAGTCATTTTCAAAGCTCTAGAGTCATAATGAAAAGATGCCACCAAATAACATCCATTACATGAGGCCATATTAATTGATTTTTGCATCTATTAAGGGTGTAATGACATACATCTAAACAATTATAAGAAACTCAAAAAAAGTTTTAAATGTAAAAAATAAATTTTAAAAAAAAAATTAATAAAATATATAGAATTGATTCTTCCCACTTTTATTAAAATCTTAAAATGAAAAAATGTCATCCAAATAATATTTTTTACATATATTTATGCGAAACCTCCAATCCATAAACATATTAAAATATCAACACTACACAAATCTAAAAATTAATTTTAATTTTATAAATTAATTTATCTCACTCTCATTGAAAGAATGCCCCATGAAGCCATATTAACCTCAATCATCTATGGACAATCACATTGAAAACTCCAACCCAATTAAATGGGCCACTAGTGTATTGTAAGGGCTATTCAATCTAAGAGAAATGCATTTATATATAAGGGAAGGTATGGGTTTCCATCTTTCTGATCCCGGGATAGACCCCTTCCCAAAACGAAAAAGAGAAAATAAAGCAATACGGACAATTACGTTTAAGCAAGCTTAACTAAGAGTAAAGAGTAGGCCCCATAAAGTATGGGTATAATATTGGATAATAAATAGCTATTTATTATGTAGGGTCATATAATTCTGTTGTCAACTATAAATAACCTGCATGTTATGAGGATAATTTATCCACTAGCCCGGTCACATAGGATTTTCAGTGGTTGGAGATGGCTGAAGAGTGAAGAAATAATGATTAAATTCCACAACCATAATCATATTTCGGATAATCATATTTCGGGTTGTGTTGGCCTGGTTATAGTGTATGCAATTCTGTTGCTATCAGCGGTGGTTGCCCTAGCAGAAATTCTGGTGGGATTGGTAATTTTGATGCCTCTTTTGATATTATTCAACCCCATATTGATGCCTGTAGTGATGCCTGTAGGAACCGTGCTGTTCGTGGCAGTTACACGCCTCTTATTTGCAGGTAATTTTGTAGTTGCAGTGTTTTCTGCTCTTTTATGGTTATATAATTATGTGAAGAGAAACTATATTCATCTTGGCTCAGAAAGGATTGATTATGTGAAGGGAAACAATTCTCTTGGCTCTTTGACTGTTTTTTCTGCTCTTTCATGGTTGCAAAACTCTGTGAAGGGAAACCACAATTTGTGCCTGGAAACGATGGATTATGCACGTATGAGGATTGCCGCTACTGGTAGCCATGTCAAGGATTGCTGTGTTAAATATGTGATTGAAAAGGATCCTCCTGCAGAAGTCATATAGTGTGTGTTTCTAGGCGACAGAGAAGCATATCTCGTGTTAATGTTTGAACAATGGGTTTTAATGTTTTCGTGTCTTTTTTGCCCATAGGAATTACTATGTTCTTAGATCTTCCTATGCTGTAATGTCGCTTATTTCAATAGCCTGCACAAAGGCATATATTTTAATATGAGATGGTGTAACCTTAACTTATATAAAATATATGTTGAATCAATCTATACTACTATTGTCCAGTAGAACATAGATGGATTGGGGTGCTCTACAAGAAAAT
Source organism: Torreya grandis (assembly GCA_037957365.1). Taxonomy (NCBI): domain Eukaryota; kingdom Viridiplantae; phylum Streptophyta; class Pinopsida; order Cupressales; family Taxaceae; genus Torreya; species Torreya grandis. Next base: position 2,598,419 of record JARHVA010002078.1, read on the forward strand.
AAAATCATTTCACGTATTCATTTTCGGAGTTACTTTTAAATGAATATGCCAAGTGCGACAGGCATTGAATATGCCAAGATAAACATAAGATATGTTTCATTGTATTGGAGAGACGATATTCATGGGAAAGAGGAGATGAGAATTAAGATTGTATTTTTATGGGAAGAAACTAATTGGATTAAATTATTTTCTAAAATGGTGAAAGTGAGAATTTAATTTATATTTTAAAAAAATAATTTAATTTTATGAATTATATTTTTATAAATAAAATTTTATTTTCATTCTTGTTAATTTTTTTAGTGTAAATTAATGTAATTTTATATGGGTGTTATTCTTTCATATTTGTTACCATTTCATCTTAAATAAATATTTTTAAAATTAAATGATGGAATTTCAATAAATATTGTAGGTTTATAATGTCTCATTCTTATATAAGGTTTACAAATGACCCAGGACAATGAACAAAAGTAATACCAAAAAAAGGTAAAAATTAATTTATAATGAGAATATAAATATATAATCTTTAATAAGATAAAAAGAAAATAATTTTAATAATTAATTTTAGTGTTTTTTAAAAATAAAAATGTTAATTAAATTAATATATGTATTATTCAAATAATTTAAAATTTATTTATTTCTTACTTCTAATTTTTTTAATAATATATATTTCTTTCTACTTCAAAACTTTGTTTAGCCATGATGAATTTATATTTATAAATTTCTACCTCACAAAATTATAAACAATAAGTATTAACTTTTTAAAATAACACCCCCCTCCTCACACATATAATACCACAAATAATTTTTTAATGATATATATTTATTTTATTATGGATATCACTTAAATCAAAAGTTAGAATCATCATCCTTTCAAAATAATATTATAATGAAAAAAAAAATTATAAAAAAATTATTAACTCATCACTCCCCACAAAACGTTTGAATTACACCCCCACCCTTTGGTCTTTTCAATCTCATCCTAACATTTTATAGAACCCACAAACAAATCATATCATTTCTTGTGAGTCCTTAAAATCATTTGAACTTTTGTATTGGCGAAGGGAGGACATAAAAGGGAGAGGAAAACTGCTTCATTCATGGCTTTGATTTCATTTGAACTTTTGTATTGGCGAAGGTAGGACATAAAAGGGAGAGGGAAACTACTTCATTCATGGCTTTGATTTTATTAAGTTTTGTTTGTTTTTGTTTTAGTTTTTTTTTTAATTATTATTATTATTATTATTATTATTATTATTATTAAATATTTTATTATTTTTATAAAAATTTTATTTTTTAAATTTATTTGTCAATAAAAATATTTAATAAGTATGAAGAAATTTAAAACTGTTTAAATCTTATTCTCTTTGTTTTTTTGTTTCAATTTTTTTTAATTATAAAAATTTATTATTTTTAATTTTATTATTTATTATTTATTTTAACAAATAAAAAGTGAAGATAATGAATAAGATTTAAGCCTCTTCCTTTTCCCTTCCCATTATATTACAGTTAATTTTTTTTTTTCCTTTTTTAAATTTTAAGAATAACATTAGAAGCTTGGACATGCACATTTCTCATCCTTCCTAATATGCCACCCATGAGAGAGCTCGACCCTATCACTCCATCAGATGTACAATGTCACTATTAACAAAATATTCTGTCACTATCTTATTGACCCCACTTACCTTTCCCAGATCTACCCTTGTTTTATGGCCCTAAACAAAAATGTTCAAGAATTATTATTAGCTTCATCAGAGACTACACATAATATACTCTCTTCATTTTATTTTATTTTTAGTTTTATTAAACCAAAAAATCTAAAATACAAACCTTTGTTCATTTAATCATTATATAAACATTTCATTCTAAGTTGTCATTTAATTAGTTATTTTAGTTAATTGTTTGTTAACTAATTAATTAAATTTAGATTAAGATTATATATGAATAAATATTTGTGATTAAGATCATATATGATTTCAAGAAAAAAATCTAAATTTTGATAATTTTTAAAAAAAAATAGTTTGTATTCGTATTTGAAGAAAAACCTTCACAATACTTATCCACATAGTATAAAATGTTCACTAACATATCAATAATAGTTATGGCAATGAATATTTGTCATTTTGAAAATGTGAATGAATACCACATCAATATTAATTCATATTCCAATATATCAATAACATAATAACATGAATTCAAATAATGATTTGGTTTGTTACATCTAAACCAACATTTATATAAATGGGAATGAAGGTATAAGTTTTGATACAAAAACAATAGTGTTTACTCGTATGTGAATGAAAATTTTCAAAGTTTCCACCCACATAATAGTAATGAAAACCTTCAATAGCATATTAAATATTTTAAGATTATTTAAGATGGATAGCATTTCATCCCTTTAAAATGTCAAATATATAATTTGTATGAAATAAGGCATTTTACATAAAGTGCCAATGGGTTACACCGGCATTCATCAAACATTTATTGAGTATGTGACCTTTTAACTTGTGATGTTGAATATGACTAACACGATAATTTAATGTGTCATAAGGAAATAGTAATGCATCATATATATGAAGCACAACATAACATAAATTCATAAAACAATTTGGTTTGATATAAAAAATAACATTTGTTGTTATGCAAATAAAAACCTTAATTTTCATACAAAGATTAACATTTATTGACATGTGAATGAAAAACTTTGGTGATCCATTCACATTATAAATTTTAGTCTTCCATCCACATAAAAATTTGAATATGTATGTATGTATTTCTATAGACGGATGTGAATGAAAATATACCAATGTTATGGGTTCAGTTGTAGGTAACATTTCTTCCCTCTAGCATGGTGATGTTACAATCTTTGTGAATTGTTGTATTCTACAAAATAGGCATTTGTGTTTCATGACATTTAAGGAATTGACTTGAACAAGGAAAGATGAACATGTTGAATATGTCATGTATGGTAGCATTAACATATCAAATTAATGTAAAAATCTCTCCAAAGATCTTCAAAAATAGTTATTATATATTAAAAACATAATTATCTTCCAACATGTCACTTCATTAAATATTAGTGATACAAATATCTTCCAACATGGGCATTCAATTTATAAAATGATGCATTGATTAAAAAAACAATAAAATTTAATGGTATGTGAATGAATACCTTGAGGGATTTCAAACATTACATTAAACATTGAATAAGATGTGAAGCCACATAAAAGTACCATGAGCATAGAAGGTATAATAATAATAATAAATGCATGAAAAGAAAGTGATTAATTTTGGGTTGAATTACAAGAGACAAATATGTGGATAATGATTCATCTTTCCATTAACATATCACTAAATGTTGACTCATATATGAAAGCACATAAAAAAAAAAACCATGAACATAGAACTAATGTTTCATCCCTCCAATTTATTGATGTTATGTGCCCTATGAAACATTGTATCATGAAGTTTCAAGTAGATTCATTTTATCCTATTGGACACTCAACACCTAGTGATGGCCACCCCCATCCTCTACTACCTTCTCTAATCTCACCCTAATTACCAGTTAGAGCTTTTAGTGTAGCGTCTACCAGTCTGTGTTAACCAACCAAGGACTTCACTTGGGAGGGGTTCAAATTTTTCCCTTGGTGGTTTTAGCTCACCTCATGGTCAACTGTGTCCAGTACAGATGTCTTACCTGAAGGGGATAAATTGTCATCATGTGGGGGACCCTCAACCCTTCTCAACAAGTTACCCCAACCTTTACTAACCTCTGTGGTCTCACCCTCTCTAATAGTTTGAGCTTTTGGTGTAGTAATAATCAGTCTGTGTTAACAATTACATCACTATTTGGTAGGGGAGGTAGGGGCACAAGGAAGGGGGAATGAGGGGGGGATGTAGCTGAAAATATATAGTTAATTGGTAGTTGATGGTGAACATGATGATATTAACTTCTCATATTCGTCTTTCATCCTAAATTCAAGACATTTTCCATCCAAACAATTATTTATATTTATACCAAAACATTTAAAGACTTCCAAGTTAAACTTCCTTTCCATCCAAACATGCATTTATGTTTATATTAATAAATGTCTAGTCTTCCAACCCAAGTTAAAATCCATTTCCATCCAAATAAACATTTTAGTGAGAGAATGTTTAATGTGTACTTGTACAAGCGATGAAAAGTTTGAGGTAGGGATATATAAATGTGTCAAACATATAAATTACATAGAAATGCGAATGAAAAAGTTATCAACAACAACTATGAAATTGAATATTTGTAATTTTGAAAATGTGAGTGAATAACACAACTTAAATTTAGATTTTAAAAAAAAAATTAAAAGACTTAACAATTAACATTGTTTAGTATGTCAGTGAAGAAGTTAAGACTACTTTTGTAGAAAGTGATGAAAGAAAAACTTAATGCTGCTTAAAGTTGGAGTTTGCTTCCAAATTAATAAAATTTGAATTTGACTCTTTTTTTAAATCAAATGTTTGTTACTCCAAAAATTTTCATTTATAAATAGAATGTATCTTGAACAAGACAATTTGAATTTTAAATTTTGAATTTATGGGAGTAATGAGTCTTACAAAATATAATCTTTTAGGTGCACACAATTAACAAAAAATGATTGGCTTTTAATGTTGTAGATGTTGGACCTATATGTTGGTGCTCAAGTTATAATATTATATATCTTAAGGTTTTTTAGCTTATGTTTGTGTAACTTACAATTAAATCTATAGAATAACTTTTTGATATTCATTTAATTTATAAAATTAGTATTTTTAAATTATTTGTCTGTATAAAATATAACAAAAAAAGTAATATTTGTCAGGATTAGGAGCACAATTGATTACCTTGTACAAGCAACTAAACACGGAATTTAACCAGAAGTAACAAGTAACTAGAAATTAGAAACAACACAGAATTTGAGAGACAATACAATCTTGTATTCAACTCATCCAGAAAGAAAATATAATAAAGAAGTCACACTCTTCTTTCCACACCTATAGGGCTCCCACATCTCTAGGGCGTACAATAATCTCCCTCAAGAGTTCTCTCTCTCAATTATGGTCACAACAAACAATTTAAACACAAAGTTTTTATTCACCTCCACCAGTCAGTAACAATACTGCCAGTCCACAAGCCAAGTAGATCTCCCTTGAACTTGCAACAACTTGTAAATCAAATGATCTTACTTACCATGTAGATCTTCTACCTGATCTTGCACAACCTACAAATCAACCTGATCTTACAATTGGAAGGATCTCTTCCTTGTCCTTGATTACAATATAGCCCCATGAGTCTCTTAAATAGATCTCATGCAAACAATAATTAGACTTCAAAACTCAAGACTAAAATTAATCTTTACATGCAAATTGGTCATTCAACAAACTAATTATTCATGTAACTAACAGTTCTGAAATGTACAGGCGACCAACATCGGTCCCTGTCTATCTGGAGATGACCGACATCGGCCGACTCCTGACCGATGTCAGTTGCTCTGTAACTAGAAATTACTGATGTCGATTGCACTGCTGACGTCAATTTCTCTGTAACTCAGCAACCTCCTCCATGTTTGCATCAATGAAGCTTTTAGCTCCACAACCTAACAATCTCCCACTTGGAGATAAATAGCTACACCTGTAGTTGTACCTATACATCATCTAATTTTGTTTTTTGGCTTGTATCCCTCTTCAAGTTCAATCTTGAAGACCAACCACCACACATCCTGTGGTGCTACACCTGTCATCTAAGTCCCCTACCACATCCGATTCTACATACCCATGTAGAGAAGTCCTTGACCTTGCATCACATGTATACCTGTTGCTGGTCCCTCTTAGATACCTGAGAATCCATTGAACTGCTTTCCAGTGCTTCTTTCGTGAATTGGCTACAAACTCGCTGACAACACCCACTGCTTGGGCAAACTCAGGTCTAGTACACATGTACTTAACCTCATCATGTGAATTGGGACACTATTTTGTGAACTATCCATCCATAGGTGTGCAAACTAGTTCTGCATCCCACATCTTGAACCTCACCACTACCTTATTCACACAATCATCCTGAGACAACATCAACCTGTGATCTTCCATGTCTCTAGGAATACTCATGCCAAAGAATCTTGCTGCTCCCAGATCCTTCATACACACCTCTGAACTAACTTTACCTTTAGCTCAGCAACTGGCTACATGTGTGACCCTACAACAAGCATACACACTACATACAGTAACAAGATAATGTAGCTAATAGTATCCAACCTGGTAAAGAGAACATAATGGTTAAACCTCCATTGTCTTGCAACTTCCTCAAGACCATATACCCTGGCCTTTCATCTCACATGTCTATTATCTTTCTTCTTTAACCTCAGAATTCATTCATCTTTCAGTGCTTTCTTTTTAGCTGGCAACTCGACCAAATCTCTCATTTGGTTCTCTTCTACGGAATCAACTTCCTTATTCATGCCATGCTCCCACTGTTTCCTAGATTCTACCTGCTCTGCTTCTTTAAAACTTCCTAGTTCTTGACCATCAGTGAGCAACAAGTAGTCTAAAGAAGGGAAATAATGAATTTGAGGCTTACTTACCCTTTTAGTCCTCTTCATGGGTGTTTGAGACTCCTTGACAGCTTGTTGTCCATCCAAAATCCATTTTGATAGTGACCAACCTCGATCACCTCTCAGTATATATCTGATCGATGTCGATTCCATGTGACTGACCTGACTGTTGACGTTGGTTCTCTGACTGACGTCAACGTCCACCTGCCCGACACCACCGACTTTGGTCTGCACATGATCGATGTACATTGGTTCCCCCTGATCGACATTGGTAACTGTGTTTTCCTGTGAGTGATGAATTTTTACCTTTGAGCTTACCTTGAATCATAACTTTGTCCAAACTACCCTGCTCAAAATTCTTCAGCCCCTTCCACTAATTTTTGTCTGTCATCTTTTCCATAAACACCAAGGCTTTCCTATTCTTGTCAAAAACATCAAATTTTCTCTTTTTTCAATAAATCTGATCCTTTCTTGTAGCAGTAGTTTTGAGAAATCTCACTTTTTTCTGTTGCTTACAAAAATCTTGATGTATGCTCTCTGAATCTAAACTTTTACCTTTTGACTTAAGAACATGCATCCCCTTCTTATTCATGTGACCAAGCCTACGAAGCCACATCTTTGCATCTACATCTAAAGTAGATAAATCAGAAAGAGAATCAGTAATACAAGTAGATAGATAAAGAGTACCTACTTTCTTACCTCTTGTTAAAACAAGTGCACCCTTGGAAACTTTCCAAGATTCCACTGTGAGAGTTACTGTGCATTCCTCATCACCCAACTTTCCTAAAGAAATCAAGTTCTGCTTTAGGATTGGGACATGCATGACCTCCTTCAACACCCATGTGTTGCATGTCTGCAATTTCAGCTGCACTTTCCCTTTGCCAACTATTTGACAAGGCTTACCATCCCCTAAATAAATCTCTCCAAAGTCTCCCTAGACATAATCATGAAAAGATGCTCTATTTGAGGTTGCATGGAAAGAGGCACCAGAATATAAAACCCAAGATTCCACTTTATCCAAGGAACATACAAGAGCATCATGTGCAACAATACCTTCAACATCTGCTTCTTCATTTCCTTCATCCTGATCTTTAACCAACCTACAATCTTTCTTTACATGCCCTTTCTTTCGACAATTATAGCAAATTATCCTGCCATACCTGGATCTAGATCTCCTGCCTATCTTTGACCTTGATTTCCCTTGCTTGATCTTCTCTCTTTGCCTTCCCCTGCTTTCAACACTTAAAGCATTTTCTGATGATTCCCCTGTGCTTTTTCTGCAAAATTTTTCATTTAAGATTACACTAACAACATCATCCACTTTTAAGATATTTGAAGCAGACATAGTATTACTAACTGTCATTACCAAACTATCCCAACTTTCAGGTAAGGAGCATAAGATTAAGAGAGCCTTAATTTCATCATCAAAAACTATATTGACTAAAATTAACTGATTTATTAATCCATGGAAATAACTAAGATGACTATGTACCGATCCACCTTCCTGCATTTGCAAATTAAATAATTGCTTCATAAGAAATACCTTATTCAACGCTGAGGGTTTTTCATATAAATTTGCTAAAGGTTCTATTAACTCTACCGTTGTCTTAGCCTGTGATAAGTTAGAAATCACAGACGATGCCAGGCTCAACCTTATAGCTCCCAGAGCCTTCCGATCAAGAACATTCCATTCTTCATCTTTCATATCCGTGGGCTTGCATGTAACCCCACCCAATGGTAAGTACAGATCTTTCTGATACAGATAATCTTCTATCTACATCTTTCATAATTGATAATTCTTGCCATTGAATTTCTCTATTCTTAGCTTACTTTCTTCTGCCATTGCTTTACTCCCACTCAATTAGAAACCCTTGAGAGTGACCTGTAATCAACAAACACTACTCTGAACTAGGCTCTGTGAACCTGCAACCCTAGCTCTGATACCACTTTGTCAGGATTAGGAGCAAAATTGATTACCTTGTATAAGCAACTAAACACGAAATTTAACCAGAAGTAACAAGTAACTAAAAATCAGAAACAACACAGAATTTGAGAGACAATACAATCTTATATTCAACTCATCCAGAAATAAAATAAAATAAAGAAGTCACACTCTTCTTCCCACACCTCTAGGGCTCCCACATCTCTAGGGCGTACAATAATCTCCCTCAAGAGTTCTCTCTCTCAATTACGATCACAACAAATAAATGAAACACAGAGTTGTTGTTCACCTCCACCAGTTAGTAACAATCCTGCCAGTCCATAAGTACTCAACGTACTCCAAGTAGATCTCCCTTGAACTTGCAACAACCTGCAAGTCAAATGATCTTACTTACCATGTAGATATTCTACCTGATCTTGCACAACCTGCAGATCAACTTGATCTTACAATTGGAAGGATCTCTTCCTTGTCCTTGATTACAATACAGCCCCATGAGTCTCTTAAATAGATCTCATGCAAACAATAATTAGACTTCACAACTCAAGACTAAAATTATTTTTTACATGCAAACTGGTCATTCAATAAACTAACTGTTCGTGTAACTAACAGTTCTGGAATGCACAGGCGATCGACATCGGTCCCTGTCTGTCTGGAGATGACCGACGTCGGCCGACTCCTGACCGATGTCAGTTGCTCTGTAACTGGATATGACCGACGTCAGTTGCGCTGCCAACGTCGATTTCTCTGTAACTCAGCAACCTCCTCCATGTTTGCATCAGTGAAACTTTTAGCTCCACAACCTAACAATATTTTTGAAAATAATATTCATTTTTTGAAATTTTATATTCATTTTTTTAAATATCATATTTGTTTTTATTATAACTTTTTTTTTAGTATTATGTATATTAATTTTTTAAATTGTAATATTTATTTATTTATTAATATAAATATATTTTAAATAAAAATATATATTATTATCTAAAAAATAATAAGACCCTAATATAATGTATAGATTACTTATACCAAAAATACACATAATTATGTATAATTAAATAATTATCAATAAATTATAATAAAAGAATACCTTAGACACTATTTAATAATTAATCCCTTCCCCTACTATGCAGCTGTCACTCTCTTTGAACGCTAGCATGAGCCCCACACATGGCTAACTCTGCAACGTCATAATCAACAACAAAAATGCAATATGGCACTTTATTTGCATGTTCTTGGAGTGTCTCTGTATTTTCTGCAAAAGCACACCAAAAATGAAAATTACGTAGAAATTCACTGAACGCTCAATGAATTTAAAAAAAAATTGAGAAAATTTTAAGTGGAATTTAAAGAGAGCTGAACGAAATTGAGCACAAATTTTAAACTAAATTTAATGAACGTTTCATACAAAAGCAGAATTATTTGAAGTTGACCAAGAATGCAACGCATTTATACAAATTATAAGAATGTTTAATGAAAGTCCATAATTGAAAAGAAAGCAGTGAATATTGTTCTGCACTAGAGGTTTACCAGATTGCAGATCGATGAGTCTAATGGTTGCTACAAAGGAAAGACTCAGGAATCATAAATATTTTTTCCCCGAAATCTTCATATTGGAAACGGCAAAGGCGGTGGAAGTGAAATGCGGGGTCGTTGCAAGACGGCAACCAGGGACAAATTTAATGTGAAGCTCATAATCATTAATGCTGAGTTATACTCACTGACGTCTTGCTTATAGCAGATACAGAGGAGTGATGGACATGACATTGTTAACAGCAGATGGTCTTTAAAATTTTCTCCAAGCAAATATTTTCTCCTTGCTTCGAAATTTGAGCATTAAATTTTTACTGAATCAACACTTAGTAAACTAAATTAATTTTGGAGTTCTTTCATTTTTTTAAAAGGAAGATTGACATTGTGAAGGTCCTTTTCATTGGGAAGAATGTAGCAAATTAATTAGAAAAGATTCGATTTGATTATATTTTTTTATTTGATCAATTGACTTTCGAAATGTTTGTTATAATTTTAAGGTTCTCTCTTTATTTTGACTGTTTAGATTAATTGTGTTTGAAGAATTTTGGAGAAGTATTAGATTCTGTCTTGTGTTCAATCATCATCGAATTTTTTTGAGATGTGATCTTCAATTAAAACTTGAAAGATGATTTGGAAGTTGGTGACCAAAACTTATTGGGATAGCATTTTCATGCATTACTTGATTTGTTCTTTGATAGTGTTGGTTTCTATTACTAGTTTATGATTTTCTATATTAATTTATGTTTTCTCATCTTCTTTTCTGTGTCTGACTAATTAATTTTGTGATTGTTTGGATTTTACCTTTTTTCATCTGTCTTTATATTCTTTTGGAGACATTTTTAATCTTTTTTCATTTAATCTACTAATCAAATTCTTCTGTATATCAGACCGACCCTTTTTTATAACAATAAAATAATTTTTTCAAATCTATTTAAATTAAATATATATTTTTAATTTGAAACTTTATATATATATATATAATTAGAGAATATGGAAATTCCTTCCGAATTAATGAAGGTAGGTATGCATTCCCATCCTTTCCACTGAGTGGAGGGAACAACTATCTTTATACCAAACACTTATTTTGAAAAATGAACTACGGAAAATTACGTTTATCCAACATTCAATAACAATTAAAAAGGCTGGACCCCATAAAGTACGATGTAATTTTATTGCTGACTATAAATAACCTTCATTTGTAAGAGAATAATGTATCCATTAGCCCAGTCACGGAGGGTTTTCAGTGTTGAGAGATGGCTGAACAGTTTGAGGAAATAATAATTAAAACTAAAATCAAAACCAGTTTTTTACTTGTGTTGACCGCGTTATAGTGTGTGCATCTCTCAGTGGGGCTTGGCATAGTTGGAATTCTAGTGGGATTGGTTATTATTGTGCCTCTTTTGATATGATTCGGCTCCATATGGATATCTGTTGGAATCGTGCTGTTTGTGACAGTTGCAGGTCTCTTTTTAGCTGGCGGTTCTGTGGTTTCAATGTTTTCTGCTCTGGTTGCATAATTATTAGATAGGAAATAACCCTTTTGGATCGGAAAGGATTCATTGTGCACTCATGAAGATTTCTGCTACCGCAGGCATGTCATGGATTTTGTGTCCAACCTGTGAATGGGAAGGATCTGCTTAAGTAAAGATTTTTTTAATATATAAATATGGTGTATTTTGGAGGGGAAGCCCTGGTATGGAGTGTTATATCACGTTATAACCATGTGAATGGGAAGGATTCTTTCGGAGAAATAAAATGTTTTATCTGTACATAGTAGTGTGTGTTTGGAGAGGACAGTGTGGTATTGAGTGTTATATCATATTTGATAATCATGTGAATAGAAAAGATCTTTTTCAAAAAATAAAATTCATGTGTTTGGAAGGAATGGCGTGATATGGAGTGATGTCACATTTGATAACCATAAAGGAATGCCCTGAGATGGCTGTGATGTTCTTCTCAAGCACCGTCTCTTCCATGTCTTGATCAACCTCTTCATGAATAGCTGTAACATCATCAAGGTCATCTCTTTTTTCATTCAAGAAGATTGACCTATGCTTGTCTTCACCAAGGGGAGTACTTATAATGAACTCTTTATCATAGACACTTGAGTCATCTTCTTTATTAGCTATAACTTTTACTTGTCTTTTTCACTTATCTCCCATAGGATGGGTTTTCCTTCAAGAAGGGATGTGGTGGTTGAAGATTTTTAAATATATAAAAATAAACTATTACTTAAAAAGAAACCAGAAATTTATATTGAAATATATGCAATATCCATAATCAGAAGAAATATAGAAGAAACACAGAATAGCCAAAATAAAATTATTTCTTCAAATTATACAAATCTTTTTTCATAATAATAAAGATCAATTACAATGTATTTATTGAATTGCATGTAAACATGCTTTTCTAATAAATAAATAAAATATTTAACTTTATTTAAATAAAAATTTGATTGAAATATAAATTAAAGTCATTTCCAACCTTTCAAAGGCTTTAATTTCTAAAAATATATTAACTTAATATTAACTAATTATTAAATCAATTTCATGATTATTTGCATGATTGAAGTTGTTGTATAACTAGGACTCAACAATAGTTAACCAAAATTCTCCCCCTTGATGTTGAGTGAACTAACAATTTGATCTTGGAGTTTTTAAAACTGAACTTTTGCCATAGCTTTAATGAAGATATCTGCAACCTCTTCTTATGTGTTTATATACTTCAATTCTAAATCTTTATTTTGAACTAAATCTTGAATAAATGGTACTTCAAATAAAAATGCTTTGACCTATTGTGATGCTTTGGATTTTTGGTTAATTTGATAGCAATAACATTATCACAAAAAATCACTATAGACTGAATTTATTTTTCCCCAATTTCTTCTAGAATCTTTCAGAGCCACAATGTTTATGTACCTACTGAAGTGACTGCAATATATTATGCTTCTCTAGATGAAAGAGAAAATGAACTTTGCTTGTTTTAACTTCATGTAACCAAACTGGAACTAAGTGAAAAATTATTCTCAAATGTTTACATTCGATCATCAAAACTACCTCCCTAATCAGATTACTAAAGCCAATAAGATCAATTTTTTAAGAAGTGTAATGATGAATACAAAAATTTGTAGTACCTTTGACATACCTCAATATCCTCTTGGTTGCCTTCATATGAATTTCAAATGGCTCAGACATATATCTTGATACAAGAGGGGAAAAAAAAAAGTAATATCAGGTCTTGTGTGAGTTAGAAACATTAAGATTTCAATAATACATATGTAAGTTGTCTCATCAACAACAACATCTTCTCTACATAGTATAACTCCATGAGTAGTTGAAGTGGAGACTGATTTACATTCGACCATATTAAATTTCTTCAACATATCATTTGCATACTTTGTTTGACAAATGAAGATGTCATATTTACTTTGATGAACCTCCATCCCTAAAAAAATATTTCATAAGACCTAAAGTTTTTATTTCAAATTCATTCATCATTGCCATTTTGAATTATTTATCTTATAATTTCTTCCCATTTACAACAAATCATCAACATAAAAATTTATAATAAGTATATCATTACCTTCTTACTTTTAGTAAAGAGTAGCCTCACTTTTACTTCTTTTGTATCCATTCAAATGAAAATGTCCATCAATCCTACTATACCATACTCTAGGTGATTATTTGAGTCCATACAAACCCTTCTTCAACTTGTAGACTTGACATTATAAGTAACATCAACAAAAATAGATTTAGATTTATCAATATTACATTTATCTTTATTATGAGCATACACTCCCCGTTCATCAAAATAACATCTCTCGACACAAGTACACTACTAGTGATAATATTATAAATCCTATAAGATTTGCTTTGTTCACTATACCCAACATAAATACAAGACTCACTCTTTGGATCTAGTTTCTTCCTTTTTTATTAGCCACGTAAACATAAGCTAAAGAACCGAAAACTTTGAAATATTTGATATTAAGCTTATTTTCATATCATGCTTCATAAGGAGTCATATTTTCAAGTACATTAGCGGGAATTTGATTGAGAGCATATACTATTATGACAACTTTATCACCCCAAAAATATTTATTTAATCCCTTTGTTTGTATCATGTTCTTTGCCATTTCAACCATTGTACGGTTCTTCCTTTTAGAAACACCATTTTGTTGAGGAGTGTAGGCAGTTGTGAGTTACCTTTCAATGCCATTCAAATCACAATAATTCATAAAATCATTTGAGCAAAATTCACCTCCATGGTTAGTCCTTAAACACTATATTTTATAACCATTTTCATTCTCTACAAGGGTTTTGAATCTCTTAAATATATCAAATGGTTCACTTTTTTGTTTAAAAAATAAACCTTACATTTTATTAAATAATCGTCAATAAATGTAATAAAATATGATGACTTGTCCATTCTTTTGGTTTCCATAGGACCACAAATATCTAAGTGGACCAATTGAAGCAGATGATTAGCCCTCCATATGCTATCTTTCGGAAACTTTTCCCTTACATGTTTACCTTTAACATAACCTTCACAAGCTTCCTTATGATTTTCAAAATTTGACAAAGCGTAAAATAATTCTTGTGATGTTAGTAACTTCAAACTTTGAAAATTCAAGTGTCCGTCCCTGAGATGCCATAACCAACTATTATCTTCATATGCCTTATTTGCAAGGCTGTTACTATTATCTCCAAACTTCAATGAAAATAACCTTTTCTTAGACATAGGTACAATTGTAACAACCTTATTTCCTTTATTATCATAATATATCTTGCATTGTTTATCATCAAAATCCACCTTATATTTCTTTTCACATAAATGTCCAACACTCAATAAATTATGTTTCAAATTTGGGGTGTAATAAATATCATTAATGTTTTTAATACCTTATATATTATTCATATTTATAGTTATTTTTTATTCAACCTCCAAAGATTTATCATCACCAAGTTTGGTATTGGTTTTAAAATTTTTATCCATTGTAAACAATAACTCATTATTCCCTGACATGTGATTAGAAAATCTTGAATCTAGATACCAAACCTCATTGTGACTATTTTATGCTTAGTCATATGAAATGAATAAATTAAATGATTCATTACCAACCTCATTAGCATAATTATCACTTATATTTCTATTTTCATTTCCTAGTTTTAATCTACACTCTTAATCAAAGTGATCATACCTATGACAGTAATATCATTAAATATTTCTTTTATCAAATCTACCTCTACCTTTACACCTAGTAGCTCAACCACCTCTTCTTCCTTTGTATCCTCTTGAATAAATGTAATTCATGTCTTTACCTTGTCCTTGATTGCTTTTAGAATTATCTTTGCCTTGTACATGACTATTCTTATTGCTAGTGCTACTACATTCATTCTTTGGGATTCTTAATTTTGAGGCAAAAGCTTTCTCATCACTTTCATTTATTATATTTTTGTCTTTCTTAATGGGACAGCATAGATCCAACCACATGATCAAACTCAAGAGTAGTCAAATTATTGATTTCTTCAATAAATATAGCAAAATTATTCCACCTTGATGTTATAGACCTTAACAACTTTTTTTTATAAAATCCTCTTTGTTCAACATTTTTCCAAGTGTATCTATCTTGTTATCTACATCCTTTACTCTTACACATAAATCAATCACACTTTTAGGTTCTTACATCTTCAAATTCTCAAATTTTATGTTCATTGTTTGCAATCTAACCATTTTTACTTACTCACTCCCTTGGTAAGCTTCTAGTAGACTCTTCTAGGCATCCTTGGTAGGTATTTACACTTGTAATTATTGAAAATAGGCTCTTGTATAGAGATTTTTGAATATGAAATAAATCTTGTGAGTTCATTTTCATAGATTCCTTCTTAGCTTTCTTGAAATTAGCTAGAATAGTGGCCCAATCAACTAGTTCATCATAGTCAGTTTCTACAATATTCCATAATTCTTTTTCTATCAAAACAATAATCATCTTGATGCTTCAATAATCATAATCATTACCATTAAATTTTGGAATAGGAATATAGTTAGAGTTTGACATGATCAATAGTTAAAAAGTTCTAAAAAAACATCAACCCAAGCTAAACTTTGATACTAATTGAAGATTTTTAAATATATAAAAATAAATCACTACCAAAAAAGAAACCAAAAACTCACAACAAAATATATGTAATATAGATAACTAGAATAAATACAAACTAGCCAAAATAATATTACTTCTTCAAATTATTCGAATCATTCTCCATAGTAATAAAGATCAATTACAATGTATTTACTGAATTTCATTTAAACATGATTTTATAGTAACTAAATAAAACATTCTAAATTTATCTAAATTAAAAATTTATGTGAAATATAAATTAAATTTATTTCCATCCTTTCAAAATATTTATTTTCTTAAAATAAATTAACTAAATATAAACTAATTATTAAATCAATATCATGATTGTTTGCATGATTGAAGCTATTGTATAACTAGGACTCAACAATAGTTATCCAATACTGTGAGGGTAATGGATAGATTCATGGGTTGGAGAGGGAGTATAAGGTGTGGTGGATGGCTCATGAATGGGATTGGGAATTCAGGTTTCTTGGAGAGATGACAAGTTAGGTTGAGCAATGGGAGAGACATCTTCTTCATAAAGGTCTTCACTTTCATCATAGCCTTCTTTCAGCTCAACAAAAGATTTAAATTGGTTTTCAACCTCTTGATCTTCCCACCTCTCTAATCTATCTTTCCACCATTGGATATAGATTTTCATCTCATTTAAATCATCATTGATAACATAATGGGCTTCCTCTTCAACTAATATCCATTTATCCATGAAGAATGAAACCAATTTCCTCAACTTTTCTATGAGATGAAAAGGGATCACATCAAGATCCTTATCCCATTTTCTCGTCACCTTTTTTGAGTTTAGTAGATTTGGCATGAGTGACAACAAATATTTGGATTGTGGTGCAATTGAATTAGAAGGAGGAGGGGACTAGTAGGGGTTTTGGTAAGCTTCAACATGTTGATTGAATTACCTAACTAAAGCTTCTAAGACCTTATATTTTTCCTCCAAATCAATGGAATCATTTGATTCCTCATGATAGGGTTGATTGGAATCATGTTGAGGATGATATGGATCATAGGGATGATAGGAGTCATATTGAGGCTAATAGGAAGGCACTTATTGATACTCTTCTTGATAGCTTTCCTCATAGTCTTCTTCATAGAGATGTTCAACAACATCATTATCATATAAAGGTGGAATACGCTGAACATAGTGTTGTCATGAGTCGTAAGGAGGGTAACAAGCATGATATGGATATTGAGGTACATATTTAGGATCATGATGAGACTAATAAGGAGGTGTATAGTAGAAACTCTCATCATACCCATCAATTTCAATTTCATGAGTCAAAAGAAAACATAGGATATTATTTTTTTTCACAATAAGTACTTGGGATAATAGATCCATATGATTTTATTTTGTTTTGTCGTTATATTTTTTTGAATGCTTCCAAAATATGATATGTAGAAGAACATGCCAAGAATTTTTCCACTCTTTTGGACCTTAGTCCCATCGGGCATGCTATAACTATTATCACTCGATTTTGCACCTTTAAAGAGGTAGTTCAAGCCTTATCCAAATTGAGTGGAATATTCAATTAATCATAAGTCTACGGGTTGCTTATATTAGGAGTATACCTCTATATTTAAGGGCTATATCCCTAGATTTATCTTGATTGCTCATCACCTATACTACTAGCTCATTTAGATGAAAAGGGAGAGAAAAACATAAATTAAACCTATCTTAATGAGGTGATGCACCAAATTTAACCTAAATAGTACTAATTAATTGAAATTACACTTCAAACAAAATAATAATCTTCACACAACTCTAATATAAATTTTCCTCTTGCATTAATATTTCTAGTAGAAGTTTATGAATTAAATTTAAGGTAGGAGAGCTAAAAATAAGGTCATAACATGACACTAGTGGAAATAAATCTCACTAAACTCATGTAAAAATTATTATAACACTTAAAAATACCTATATAAATGTTCAAAACTAAATATGAATTCAAACAAGGACATCATGCCAAGGAAAGATCCTATCACTTAACAATATCAACTAGTCTAACATACACATTGAAACAATTAATGGAGAATGTAAAATAGATTATTATTTATTGATAAAATATTAAAAATGGGTAGGTGTTTTCTATACTTAGGTGAAGGATATGTTACAAATCCAAAAGTAGCTCAATATATATCATAAGTGAGAGAGAAGAGAATAAGGGCATAGGAGAGAGAGAGAGTAGACAAGTGTCATCTAAGTTACAAATAAAATAAGAGATATGAAACTATCTAAATAGTTATAATATTCCATGTGTATCTCATATGAAAATGATATAACTCTCCAAGTGGTGTGGGAGTTGAAATGCTTGATTGACACCTTGACTAGCTTCTTGAAACCACCCTTTGCTTTGGCATGTTAAAGGATAAGTGGTCTTCTTGATGGTTATATTAGTTTATCCTAACTGTTTTTCCTAATATTGACACCTCTCAACTGACCCATTTAGGTTCTCTTTGACACATCATCTCATTCTCTTGCAAGGTGTCTAGAGGACACTTCATCTCCTTAGGCCAACTTTGTAAACAAGTGTCAAATTTTATATTCTTCTTCTTCAGCTCATCAAAAATTTGTGGGTGACCTATTCAAATCATATCAAACATGTGAAAATCCATTTTTACGTCTCAAACTAACCCCAAAAATTATTTTCAAGCAAAAGCCTCAAATTGACCTCATTCCTTCTAACCCTAAAATCATACAAACCACCTTGTGTATAGAGATGTATGGATGGTGATGAGAATCCAAGGGAATATTATGGGATCCATTATTTCCATACATATCCAAGTTCAATCTCAAGATCATAAAGTGATTGGAGATACCCTTTTTTATAGCTTTTCTCTCCTCACTAGGCCTCAATTAGGCCTCCTTGCCAAGAGACTAAAAAATGGCTCTACGTGCTTCCCACACTTTTCA
>JARHVA010002078.1:2620000-2630000 GCA_037957365.1 Torreya grandis
TCACCTTTGATACTCTTCTATGATTTTAAAATGGTTTTTTAGTATAGTGCTTTAGATTTTATGGACTAATGGGACTAATGATGTGATGCTTTCTAGTTTATTTTCACTTTGTTTTTCTCTTATCCAAGTTGCTTCATGGTTTGATTTTTACCATTTCAGATTTTTGGTATCTCTAGACTTCCTAAGATCATTGCAACGCGCACCCTACCACTCACTCATGATCTTCAACATCTGACTAATCCTTCATTCTATTTGATTCATATAGATCATACCAGGTGGCAGTATTATTCCCTTCTTCAATTGTTTCATACTTTTCAAAATTCTAAAATGTCTTTGATTCTCTAGAAACTTGACAACTATCCACATGTCATTATCCCATGAATATGGAGCCCAAGCACCAAAGTATAATTTACAAAATCATCTAGCTAATTGGAGTAGTGATAACCATCAATGTGACATGATCTCATGAACTTTGATCCTAAACGCAAAAGTGAAAGTTATGAAATCATCTAGGATAGTAGATTAGTGAGAACCATCCACGTGTTATCATCCTATGAACCTATAGCCCAAACACAAAAGTATGAGTTATGGAATCATACATACATCAAAATTAGAAAGAACCATATACATTTCATAATATAGTTAACCCATAGTTCAAGTAGATGATTTTATAAAACCTAAAATACATGGTCATACAAATAAGTGGATCCCTAAGATCTCACCAAGTGTCATCAGCATGGGCATCTGTAGGCTAGTATACATAAGGCACAAAAGTAGAATCAGAATGATTTATGTAGATTAGATAGAACCATCCATATGCCAAAATCCTACCATCATGTATCCCATACAATGTATAACAAAAGTGTTCATGCTCTTGAACCTTGAAATCTCACCAAGTGTCATAATCCTAGAAGCCCACGGATAAAATAAAGTATGAAGAGCTAGAGTCCAATCACTAGTGGACAACCAATATGCAACCATGTGTCCTTGAACTCAAATAAATGAGTGTAAGGACATGAGGATCATGCCTAAGAATGTAAAAATGTGAATTTTTTTATATCAAGATGATAAAACACTAGGGAGTAGTGAAAATTAGCCATATGGCAATAAGACCTGCTAAATTTAGCATTACAAAATCAAAATTCAAATAAGAAAAGTAGATGGGGAATGGAGAAAAAGATATTATTGGTATTAATTTTCATAAATTGGGAACTAAATGCATTAAATCCAATGATCAAACAAATATAAAGTAATACATTTAGTGGCATTGACTTCTAACTAACTTCTACACAATGTAAATTCACGTTTTATAGTGACTCAGAAACTTCCAATTTCCAAAGAACACAAAATCCTTACAAAATTTCAATGATTTCAATTTCTTCCTTATAACACATTCCCCCTCCTCCCTCAACCTATTCAATTTAAAGGACAACTAAATATACAAACACAATATTCAATTCAATAGCACTATAATACAAGTTCAAACATTATTTGGCTATATGGGACAAAGTGGAATCCACAAAACCATATATTGAAGAAGATAAAATGTATATATCCATAGAGAGATACATGGATGACCTCCAAGTAATCAAAGCAATATACCTACATAATTTAATGATAAAAGTAGAGGTAATGTCTTGCATTGACCTTCTGTATTACTTATTTTCAAATGGCTAAATTACTAGAAAAATCATGCACCATAGGTTTAATACTACCCATATGGCTTACATTAGCAACAATGCCTTTCATAAATACTAGATGATTATTGATCTTGAGATAAGTGATGGCCAAGCCATGATTACTTCATGATTTCTTATAAATTTAATCCTTAATAAACTGCAGTAGTGGGTTGAGAACCCAAGCCATTTCTCAATAAGAGGCTTAGTTTCATCCATCCCTATAGCATCCTTTAGGCCAGATGTGATAATTGTAATGGACCTAATAAAATTACTATATAGTTTTACCGCTATTTATTACATAGATTATGTATGGGTATAACTGTTGGACACTATTCTAAACTCAATTAAAATTGTTTCCATGGGTAAAATCATGAGTTTTAACTTGATTTATCACATCAATAACCTAGGTAAGCTACTCAATGACAATTTTTACAAGATCTCTTATGTTGTGGATGCCATAACTATCACAGTCCAATTATCCTTCACAAAACCATGGGATCCTTCTTCATAATACCCCAAGAAAATAATCTATGATGAATTTAATATCCTTCATTTCCATATGTTTAGAAGGAGAGATAAGAGGTTAATAGTGACATTCTATCCCATGGTATACCGGGCCATCTATAGTCAAAATATGCATAGGTTATCAGATCATATGAAGAAGACTTTGAATAAAATAAGCGACTACCAGTTCTATGTAGAGTGCACCGTAATTAGGATAGAGGGAACCACAACACAACTTCTATATCTGTCATGATTCATCATAGACAAACTATAAAAAGAATAAATTATTTCACAATTGATATATAATATAGACATTCAATTGAGAAATTATAAACAAGGAACCCTACATCTAACTCCCCTCAACATTGATTGCATTCAATACATGATATGAGAGCACCTCCTTTCAATGGGAAAATTCAAGATGTACTATGACTTGAAGATATCACCTTTCAATTATTATGACCCCCAAAAAAATGTTAGGCAACACCTAAATAAATATGAGAAAAAGGTTAAAATATTTTTATTGGATTGAAACAAATAGCCATGTATTCATAAATGCTCAGGATGATATTGTTGTAGTGATTAGAATGCACAATGTATGTATGTAAATGATAGTACATTAGATAATCCATTATGATCCCATAATCACATAAGAATATGCCAAGATGATAAATAGAGAGAAATAAACCTATAAACCAATTCTTTGGTTTCCTTCCCAGACATAAGCAAAAAGGGAAGATGATTAAGATGAAGATCCATGTTCATTTATGGAAGAAGGTCTTCAAGGTAAATCTGGTTCTACCCAAGCCTATCTAATTCCTTCACTCACTGCTATGCCTCCTCCACCTAAAAATGGAACAAAATGGTCATCAAGACCTTGTAGAATTGTAGGCTTATTTTCTTTTACACCATTACCTCCAATTTCCATAGTGCAAAAAGTAAGTCTCCCTTATTTTTTTCCCATGTTATTATTGTCCATTTATCACTAAATCCTATGGCATCACAACATACACCCTCACCCATGACTACATCCATTTCCCCCTTACTTCCACCTTTTACTCTTATATCACCTTCATCCTCTACTCTACCCACTTTAAGGCCATCTATTAATCCTCCTCAACCTCTAATCACCTATCAAATGAAAACAAGGAGCCCTCTTGTGTTTTTTAAGGTCACACAAGAAGAAAAGAGGCCTTCTAAAAGATTAATTTTATATGAGTATGAGGGAGAACCTAAGGAGGAAGAAAGATAAATTAAATAAGGAGAGGACATGGAATAAACATGATCACCACTCACTGAATCTGAAGATGATAATAAATAAGAAGTGTGGGTATTTGAAGAAGAGATAGAGCCTGTGGGGATTAAAAATTTTGAGGATAAAGGTGAAGATGAAGAATAAGAGATTGAATCTAAAGAAACAAAATAGGTGGAGATTTTGAATGGATTGAACTATAACCACTAGACTCAATGGAAACTAAGTCATTATAAAAAAAATAAGGAGATGCAAAAAGTAAGACAAAAACTGAACAATAAATTCCAACTCAAGGATGATTGTCAGTTACACCACCTATTTCCCCATCTCAGGCTACTTCAGTAACTACTATTATGAAAATTGTTCACCAAAATTCCTTTCAAATTGTGAGTAATCTAGTCTTACATTATTTGGTTACTTATACAATTATCACCACTACAATGGATAATGGACATTCTTTATATTCTTTGAGATCATTGAATAAGACCTAGGAATCTACAAGGCCATTTTTAAATATATGGATGGGTTTTCCTTCAAGAAGGGATGTGGTGGTTGAAGATTTTTAAATATATAAAAATAAACTATTACTTAAAAAGAAACCAGAAATTTATATTGAAATATATGCAATATCCATAATCAGAAGAAATATAGAAGAAACACAGAATAGCCAAAATAAAATTATTTCTTCAAATTATACAAATCATTTTTCATAATAATAAAGATCAATTACAATGTATTTATTGAATTGCTTGTAAACATGCTTTTCTAATAAATAAATAAAATATTTAACTTTATTTAAATAACAATTTGATTGAAATATAAATTAAAGTCATTTCCAACCTTTCAAAGGCTTTAATTTCTAAAAATATATTAACTAATTATTAAGTCAATTTCATGATTATTTGCATGATTGAAGTTGTTGTATAACTAGGACTCAACAATAGTTAACCAAAATTCTCCCCCTTGATGTTGAGTGAACTAACAATTTGATCTTGGAGTTTTTAAAACTGAACTTTTGCCATAGCTTTAATGAAGATATCTGCAACCTCTTCTTATGTGTTTATATACTTCAATTCTAAATCTTTCTTTTGAACTAAATCTTGAATAAATGGTACTTCAAATAAAAATGCTTTGACCTATTGTGATGCTTTGGATTTTTGGTTAATTTGATAGCACTAACATTATCACAAAAAATCACTATAGACTGAATTTATTTTTCCCCAATTTCTTCTAGAATCTTTCAGAGCCACAATGTTTATGTACCTACTGAAGTGACTGCAATATATTATGCTTCTCTAGATGAAAGAGAAAATGAACTTTGCTTGTTTTAACTTCATGTAACCAAACTGGAACTAAGTGAAAAATTATTCTCAAATGTTTACATTCGATCATCAAAACTACCTCCCTAATCAGATTACTAAAGCCAATAAGATCAATTTTTTAAGAAGTGTAATGATGAATACAAAAATTTGTAGTACCTTTGACATACCTCAATATCCTCTTGGTTGCCTTCATATGAATTTCAAATGGCTCAGACATATATCTTGATACAAGAGGGAAAAAAAAAAGTAATATCAGGTCTTGTGTGAGTTAGAAACATTAAGATTTCAATAATACATATGTAAGTTGTCTCATCAACAACAACATCTTCTCTACATAGTATAACTCCATGAGTAGTTGAAGTGGAGACTGATTTACAATCGACCATATTAAATTTCTTCAACATAATATTTGCATACTTTGTTTGACAAATGAAGATGTCATATTTACTTTGATGAACCTCCATCCCTAAAAAATATTTCATAAGACCTAAAGTTTTTATTTCAAATTCATTCATCATTGCCATTTTGAATTATTTATCTTATAATTTCTTCCCATTTACAACAAATCATCAACATAAAAATTTATAATAAGTATATCATTACCTTCTTACTTTTAGTAAAGAGTAGGCTCACTTTTACTTCTTTTGTATCCATTCAAATGAAAATGTCCATCAATCCTACTATACCATACTCTAGGTGATTATTGTAGTCCATACAAACCCTTCTTCAACTTGTAGACTTGACATTCTTTACCTTGCACTTCAAAACTTTGTCATTATTCTACATAGACTTTCTCTTCTATGTACCCATTCAAGAAGGAACTTTTCATATCCATGTGATGTATGTTCCATTTCTTTTGAGTTGCTCATGAAATCATCATTATAATAATCTCTTGTCTTGATACTAGGTCAAATATATCTTCATAATCTATGTCATATCTCTGTGTGAAGCCCTTAGTAACTAACCTTACCTTATTTCTTTTAACACTTCCATCACTATTGTACTTAGTCTTGTAGACCCATTTAGTACCAATCTTTTTCTTGTCATATAGAAGCTCTATAAGTTCCCAAGTATCATTCTTATGAATAGAATTTATCTCTTTTTACATTGATTGCACCCTAACATCATTATTACATGCATCTTCAAAACATGATGGTTCAAAATTAGCTTGTGTAATTAAAGCATAATTTACTATTTCACCTCTTAGACATTCTTCATGTTGTCAGCTTCTTGTACACTAATAAATTTCACTCAAGATTTTTACCTTCCTTGCAGAACTAAGACTTGAAGTTAGATATGTGTTTGGAATACATGCACTAGGTGAGGGGATATTTAATGGACTTGTACTTGAAGTTTGAACTATGTTCGTAATATATGCACTAGATGAAGGGATACTTAATGGACTTGTAGCACTTGGCATTGAAGTACTAGTGGGTTGTTTATTAGTATTATCATCATAATTACCATCAACAAAAATAGATTTAGACTTATCAATATTTCATTTATCTTTTTTATGAGCATACACTCCCCCTTCATCAAAATAACATCTCTTGACACAAGTACACTATTAGTGATAATATTATAAATCCTATAATATTTGTTTTGTTCACTATACCCAACATAAATACAAGACTCACTCTTTGGATATAATTTCTTCCTCTTTTATTAGCTACATAAACATAAGCTAAATAACCAAAAACTTTGAAATATTTGATATTAAGCTTATTTTCATATCATGCTTCATATGGAGTCATATTTTCAAGTACATTAGTGAGAATTTGATTGAGAACATATACTGTTATGACAACTTCATCACCCCAAAAATATTTATTTAATCCCTTTGTTTGTAGCATGTTCCTTGCCATTTCAACCATTGTACAATTCTTCCTTTTAAAAACACCATTTTGTTGAGGAGTGTAGGCAGTTGTGAGTTACCTTTTGATGCCATTCAAATCACAATAATTCATAAAATCATTTGATCAAAATTCACCTCCATGGTTAGTCCTTAAACACTTTAATTTATAACCATTTTCATTCTCTACAAGGGCTTTGAATCTCTTAAATATATCAAATGCTTCACTTTTTTGTTTCAAAAATAAACCTTACATTTTATTAAATAATCATCAGTAAATGTAATAAAATATGATGACTTACCCATAATTTTTGTTTGCATAGGACCACAAATATCTAAGTGGACCAATTGAAGTGGATGATCAGCCCTCCATATACTATCTTTTGGAAACTTTTTTCTTACATGTTTACCTTTAACACAACCTTCACAAGCTTCCTTATGATTTTCAAAATTTGACAAACCATAAAATAATTCTTGTGATGTTAGTAACTTCAAAATTTGAAAATTCAAGTGTCCATTCCTGAGATGCCATAACCAAGTTTTATCTTCATATGCCTTATTTGCAAGGCTTTTACTATGATTTAATAAAAATAATATTTTCTTAGAAATAGGTAAAATTGTAACAACCCTATTTCCTTTATTGTTATCATATATCATGCATTGTTTATCATCAAAAACCACCTTATATTGCTTTTCACATAGATGTCCAACACTCAATAAATTATGTTTCAAATTTGGGGTGTAATAAATATCATTAATGTTTTTATTACCTTCTGTATTATTCACCTTTATAGTTCCTTTTTATTCAACTTCCAAAGATTTATCATCACTAAGTTTGATATTGGTTTTAAAAAAATTATCCATTGTAAAAAGTAACACATTATTCTCTGACATGTGATTAGAACATCGTGAATCTAGATACCAAACCTCATTGTGACTATTTTATGCTTTGTCATATGAAATGAATAAATTAAATGATGCATCACCATCCTCATTATCACAATTAGCACTTCTATTTCTATTTTCATTTCCTAGTTTTAATCTACACTCTCAATTTAAGAGATTCTACCTCTACCTTTACCCCTAGTAGCTGAACCACCTCTTCTTCCTTTGTATCCTCTTGAATAACTGTAATTCATGTCTTTACCTTGTCCTTTATTGCTTTTGGAATTATCTTTGCCTTGTACATGACTATTCTTATTGCCAGTGCTACTACATTCATTCTTTGGGATTCTTAATTTTGAGGCAAACGCTTTCTCATCACTTTCATTTATTATGTTTTTTAGTCTTTATTAATGGGACAACATAGATCCAACTAGGTGATCAAACTCAAGAGTAGTCAACTTTTGTATTTCTTCAATAATGATATCAACATTATTCCACATTGATTTCATAGACCTTAACACCTTTTTTTATAAAATCCTCTTTGTTCAACATTTTTCTAAGTGTATCTATCTTGCTAACTACATATTTTACTCTTACACATAAATCAATCACACTTTTAGCTTCTTACATCTTCAATTTCTCAAATTTTATGTTCATTGTTTGCAATCTAACCATTTTTACTTACTCACTCCCTTGGTAAGCTTCTAGTAGAGTCTTATAGGCATCCTTGGTAGGTATGTACACTTATAATTATTGAAAATAGGCTCTTGTCTAGAGATTTTTGAATATGAAATAAATCTTGTGAGTTCATTTTCATAGATTCCTTCTTGGCTTTCTTATAATTAGCTAGAATAGTGGCCCAATCAACTCGTTCATCATAGTCAGTTTCTACAATCTTCCATAATTCTTTTTCTATCAAAATAATAATCATCTTGATGCTTCAATAATCATAATCATTAGAATTAAATTTTGGGATAGGAATATTGTTAGAGTTTGCATGATCAATTGCTAAAAAGTTCTAAAAAAACATCTACTGAGGCTAAGCTTTGATACTAATTAAATATTTTTAAATATATAAAAATAAATCACTACCAAAAAAGAAACCAAAAACTCGCAACAAAATATATGTAATATTCATAACCAGAAGAAATACAAAATAGCCAAAATAATATTACTTCTTCAAATTATTTGAATCATTCTCCATAGTAATAAAGATCAATTACAATGTATTTACTGAATTTCATTTAAACATGATTTTTTAATAAATAAATAAAACGTTCTAAATTTATCTAAATTAAAAATTTACATGAAATATAAATTAAATTTATTTCCATCTTTTAAAAATCTTTATTTTCTAAAAATAGATTAACTGAATATTAACTAATTATTAAATCAATATCATGATTGTTTGCATGATTGAAGCTATTGTATAACTAGGACTCAACAATCGTTAACCAATATTGCGAGGGTAATGGATAGATTCATGGGTTGGAGAGGGAGTATAAGATGTGGCGGATGGCTCATGAATGGGATTGGGAATGGAGGTTTCTTGGAGAGATGACAAGTTAGGTTGAGCAATGGGAGAGACATCCTCTTCATCAGGTTCTTCACTTTCATCATAGTCTTCTTGCGGCTCCACAAAAGCTTTAAATTGGTTTCAACCTCTTGATCTTCCCACCTCTATAATCTATCTTTCCACCATTGGATATAGCTTTTAATCTTATTTAAATCATCATCAATAACATAATGGGCTTCCTCTTCAACTAATATCCATTTATCCATGAAGAATGGAACCAATTTCCTCAACTTTTCTATGAGATGAATAGGGATCACATCAAGTTCCTTATCCGATTAGAAGGAGGGGGGGAATAGTAGGGGTTTTGTTAAGCTTCAAAATGTTGATTGGATTACCTAATTAAAGCTTCTAAGACCTTATATTTTGCTTGCAAATCAATGGAATCATTTGATTCCTCATAATAGGGTTGATAGGAATCATGTTGAGGATGATATGGATCATAGGGATGATAGGAGTCATATTGAGGCTAATAGGAAGGCACTTATTGATACTCTTCTTGATAGCTTTCCTCATAGTCTTCTTCATAGAGATGTTCAACAACATCATTAACATATAGAGGTGGAACACACTGACCATAGGGTTGTCATGAGTCATAAGGAGGGTAAAAATCATGATATGGATATTGAGGTACATATTTAGGATCATGATGAGACTAATAAGGAGGTTTATAGTAGAAACTCTCATCATACCCAACCATTTCAATTTCATGAGTCAAAAAAAAACATAGGATACGATTATTTTTTTCACAATAAGTACTTGGGATAATAGATCCATATGATTGTATTTGGAGTTGTCATTAGTGTTTTTTGAATGCTTCCAAAATATGATATGTAGAAGAACATGCCAATAATTTTTCCACTCTTTTAGACCTTAGTCCCACCGAGCATGCTAGAACTATTATCACTTGATTTTGCACCTTTAAAGAGGTAG
>JARHVA010002078.1:2635000-2740000 GCA_037957365.1 Torreya grandis
TGGATCCCTAAGATCTCACCAAGTGTCATCAGCATGGGCATTCGCAGACTAGTATACATAATGTACAAAAGTAGAATCAAAATGATTTATATAGAGTAGCTATAACCATCATACCATCATGTATCCCATATAATGTATAACAAAAGTGTTCATGCTCTCGAACCTTGAAATCTCACTAGGTGTCATAATCCTAGAAGCCCACGGATAAAATAAAGTATGAAGAACTAGAGTCCAATCACTAGTGGATAACCAATATGAAACCATGCGTCCTTGAACTAAAATAAATGAGTGTAAGGACATGAGGATCATGCCTAAGAATGTGAAAATGGGAAATTTATCATATCAAGATAATAAAACACCAGGGAGTAGTGAAAAGTAGCCATATGGCAATAAGACCAGCTAAATTTAGCATTACAAAATCAAAATTCAAATAAGAAAAGTAGATGGAGAATGGAGAAAAATATATTATTGGTATTAATTTTCATAAATTGGGAACTAAATTCATTCAATCCAATGATCAAACAAATCTAAACTAATATATTTAGTGGCATTGACTTCTAACTAACTTCTACATAATGTAAATTCAAGTTTTATAGTGACTCAAGAACTTCTAACTTCCAAAGAACACAAAATCCTTAAAAAATTTCAATGATTTAAATGACTTCCTCATAACACATTCCCCCTCCTCCCTCAACCTATTCAATTTAAGGGAAAAATAAATATACAAACACAATATTCAATTCAATAACACTATAACACAAGTTCAAACATTATTTGACTATATGGGACAAAGTGGAATCCACAAAATCATATATTGAAGAAGATAATGTATATATCCATAGAGAGATACATGGATGACCTCCTAGAAATCAAAGTAACAGACCCACATAATTTAATGATAAAAGTAGAGGTAATGTCTTGCATTGACCTTCTCTATTACTTATTTCCAAATGGCTAAATTACTAGAAAAATCATGCACCATAGGTTTAATACTACCCATATGGCTTACATTATCAATAATTCCTTCGATAAATAAAAGAGGATTATTGATCTTGAGATAAGTTATGGCCAAGCCATGGTTACTTCATGATTGCTTATAAATTTAATCCCTAATAAACTGTAGTAGTGGGTTGAGAACCCAAGCCATTTCTAAATAAGAGGCTCAGTTTCATCCATCCCTATAGCATCCTTTAGGCCAGATGTGATAATTTTCATGGCCCTAATAAAATTACTATATGGTTTTACCCCTATTTATTACATAGATTATGTATGGGTCTGACTATTGGACACTATTTTAAACTCAATTAAAATTGTTTCCATGGGTAAAATCATTAGTTTTAACTTGATTTATCACATCAATAACCTAGGAAAGCTACCCAATGACAATTTTTACAAGATCTCTTATGTTGTGGATGACATAACTATCACAGTCCAATTATCCTTCACAAAACCATGGGATCCTTCTTCATAATACCCCAAGAAAATAATCTATGGTGAATTTAATATCCTTCATGTGTTTAGAAGGAGAGATAAGAGGTTAATAGTGACATTCTATCCCATGGTATACCAGGCCATCTAAAGTCAAAATATGCATAGGTTATCAGATCATATAAAGAAGACTTCAAATAAAATAGGTGACTACTAGTTCTATGTAGAGTGCACCATAATTAGGATAGAGGGAATCGCAACACAACTTCTATATCTATCATGATTCATCATAGACACACTATAAAAAGAATAAATTATTGTGCAATTGATAAATAATATAAACATTCAATTGTTAAATTCTAAACAAGGAACCCTACATCTAACTCCCCTCAACATCAATTGCATTCAATACATGATATGGGAGCACCTCATTTCAATGGAAAAATTCAAGATGCACTATGACTTGAAGATATCACCTTTCAATTATTATGACCCCCAAAAAAATGTTAGGCAACACCTAAATAAATATGAGAAAAAGGTCAAAATATTTTATTGGAATGAAAAATATAACCATTTATTCATGAATGCTCAGGATGATATTGTTTTAGTGATTAGAATGCACAATGCATGTATGTAAATGATAGTACATTAGATAATTCGGTATGATCACATAATCACATATGAATATGCCAAGATGATTAATAGAAAGAAATAAACCTATAAACCAATTCATCGGTTTCCTTCCCAGACATAAGCAAAAATGGAAGATGATTAAGATGAAGATCCATGTTCATTTATGGAAGAAGGTCTTCAAGGTAAATCTGGTTCTACCCAAGCTTATCCAATTCCTTCACTCACTGCTATGCCTCCTCCACCTAAAAATGGAACAAAATGGTCATCAAGACCTTATAGAGTTGTAGGCTTATTTTCTTTTACACCATTACCTCCAATTTCCATAGTGCAATAAGTAAGTCTCCCTTATTTTTTTCCCAAGTTATTATTGCCCATTTATCACCAATTCCTATGGCATCACAACATACACCCTCATCAATGACTACATCCATTTCCCCCATACTTCCACCTTTTACTCTTATATCACCTTCATCCTCTACTCTACCCACTTTAAGACCATCTATTAATCCTCCTCAACCTCTAATCACCTATCAAATGAAACCAAGGACCCCTCTTGTGTTTCCTAAGGTCACACAAGAATAAAAGAGGCCTTCTAAAAGATTAATTTTATATGAGTATGAGGGAGAACCTAAGGAGGAACAGATATAAATTAAACAATGAGAGGACATGGAATAAACATGATCAACACTCACTGAATTTGAAGATGATAATAAATAAGAGGTGTGGGTATTTGAAGAAGAGATAGAGCTTGAGGGGATTAAAAATTTTGAGGATAAAGGTGAAGATGAAGAATAAGAGATTGAATCTAAAGAAACAAAAATAGGTGGAGATTCTAAATGGATTAAACTATAACCACTAGACTGAATGGAAACTAAGTCATTATCAAGAAAATAAGGAGATGCAAAAAGTAAGACAAAAACTGAACAAGAAATCCCAACTCAAGGATCATTGCCAGTTACACCACCTATTTCCCCATCTCAGGATACTTTAGTAACAACTATTATGAAAAATGTTCACCAAAATTCCTTTCAAATTGTGAGTACTCTAGTCTTATATTATTTGGTTACTTATACAATTATCACCACTACAATGGATAATGGACATTCTTTATATTCTTTGAGCTCATTGAATAAGACCTAGGAATCTATAAGGCCATTTTTTCTGACCACAATGCAAGGTCCTATAATATGAAATTTCTCTCCTATCTTTCAAACTAATATAAGATGCTATACCATTGATACTAATATTTAGTTTGATTATATACAATTTGCATTTCACATGCAAAATCTAGTTGGTACACTACTAACTTATTCATATTTTAGCCAGATTAGTCCACAACCTACAAAGCTAAAAAATAAGTACATTTTTAAAATTTAGTGGATACTTCCATTTTTGATACACAAGTTACATCTCCTAAGTTATCTACACAAATATTTATTCCAATTGAAGTAGCCATCGTAATAGACTTGGTCATAATTTTAGTGCATAGATTAGATGAAAAGATAAAGAACATTATTGATATGTAAGATCAAAAGAGGGTCACTGGCTAGAGTAAAACCATTCCTTCCTTCCCATTATTATCTAAATCACCCCTATAACCCAATATGTTATATTTTTTATGCATCCCCTATTTAAATATCTTTATTCTACCCTTGCATCCACAAAAACAAATAGAATCATATAGTATGGTGCATATCTCCTCCTAAATACAAATGTTGCAAGAAGAGGAAGCATGCATGCAATATTTGATCATCACTGAGTAAAAAATAAAGGGCTTCCATTTTTAAATTAAAAGTGAAAGTAAATATTTGGTAGTAGAAGGCTAAAGTGTTGAACTAGAGCAGAGAGAAGATACATCATCTCTAATAAAAAGGAGAAAGGTAAACCCCTCATACCCAGATTAATATATGGAGGATCCCTATAATTTTGTAGAGAAATAGGAGAAGTGATAAAATATATGTTGAAGATTTATGACCAATCAAGGTAGTTTTTACAAGAAATAAGTACCATTCGAGCTCCAAAGGAAATTATTGACAATGTATAGGGTGTAGTTAAAATGTTGTGTGATATTATTCAATTAATATAGTATGTGAAGGCTAAATACTAGCCTAAGTTGGGGGTATATCTCAATTATAAAATAAAATGAAGGATATAGAAAGCAAGCTCAAATTCCTAATCTAGGAAATAAGAAATATAACATATGCCCATTTGAACCTAATAAAAATAATAAAGGTTGCATGGGCACACAATCAGGTGGCCACTAAGAGACATACTTTATTTGACTAGCATCGAGAGATGTGAGATTTAGTAAAAAAATTATAAGTCATGAGAGAGAATTAATATCAATTTTGAAGGAAATGAGAGTTACTAATGTAAGCACTCCTCTCAGGCAATTAGTTATTAAACTCATTTTTAGGACCTTCTTTGAAATGTAGCTAATTATTTACAATCCTAAATTCAAGGAATGATTCATAAAACCAATGAATAGATCATGCAACTAGTGATGTTTTTCTATAATTAAGGTGACAAGAATAGATAATATATATCTGGAGCTTAGAGATTAATTATTCATGCACCAAAAGTTGATGGATAAGCTGTTCAAAAGGTCTTTATTTGATTTTGAAACCATTAACATTGATTTTTTAGGCTAGCCATTCCTTATATTTGTAAATAGAGGTGAAAAAATCATCAAGCTTGGTAGCTGGGAAATATTAGAACCTCCACAATGCACTCATCCTCAAGCCCTAAAATATACATTAGTAATTACCTAGAGTAGTCATATTTATGTGACACTTCCCAATTTCACTACTATAATTACATTGGTAACACCTCTAGTTATCACTGCAACTATAGTAGTTACTAAAAACATTCAAGTTACACCTCCAAGTACTACCACATCATATATATTTGGTATAACTTCAAGTTTTAGTTTCAACTTGAGTTTATCTTTAGGTGGTTTATTTATTTACTTAAGACTTCTATTGGAAAAATAGTTTTTTTTATGATCACCTTCCAAACAATTATATTGTGTATGAGTTTAGGCATGCAATTTATTATTAAACATTGTAAATTTAGAATTTTATTGAGACATGAATCCTCCCCATACCAAACTATATATACATATGTCCTCCTGATGTCGATAATATGATTGTCATTGATGTTCATAGATGAGTATGGTGATTTGAGGATGTACAAAGGATATTATTATAGGTCAAGGATGAATGAAGTGATTGTGTGCATGATTATAATTCATCTAGTTCTTCATTTTTTTCATCTAGACATTTTAGGTCTAGTGGCATAAAATCTAAATAAGTAGTTTGTTGATGTCATCATTGCCACGTGTGGATGAGTCTAGGGGAGTTGGTCATATGGTTGTGATCACATTAATCCCTAATTAATATTCACAATATTTAGAGTCATGTGATGAATCATGATTGAATATATGAGGATGCAAAGTTGGCTACTCAGATAGAATTAACTAAGTTTTCATACTTAGCCAAATTTACAAAAGGTTTCAAGCATAGCCAAGTAAGCATGTTAATGAGGTCAACATTCACACACATAGAGGTGTCAAAACAAAATAATCATATGGGATTTTTGATTTTTTTATCTAGTTTTTATGTGCTAAATCTGACATCATGTGATGTAGCGTGACAAAAGAGATCCATGTACAAATTTGGGCTCCCAAGTATTTGGACATTGTTTTCCCGCACTTAGTCAAATTTGCATATGTCACGAAAATTTTAGAAGACATTTTGATGATTTAATATATATCACATATGAAGGTTTCAAGAGAATATTGATAAATGGGTGGAATCCCCTATGTAAGAGGATCTTATGCACCAAATTTCAAGTCATGCAACTAAGTAAAACAAAATTTATGCAAGAATAAAGTTGGACTTCTAGGCATTTCTACGATAGTTGGATCTATGGAAGAATCATATAAGTTAGTATATTAATGGATTTATATCTGAAATTCATGAAGGATTCATGAATAAATGATAATATGGGTTTTTTTATTATTATGCCTAGTTTATATATCCAAATTTTAGAATAGGTGGTTAAGCGAAGCAAAGTATATGAAGGTGCAAAGTTGACCTTACAGATAGATTTCAATGGTTCCTATACATTATCAAATTTTCACAAGGTAAAGTTTGATCAACTCTTGAAGAGATCAATGGAATGCATTTACTCAAAGACGTAAGGATGCAACAAGATGAGGATAAGTGGTCAAATTTTAATGTTAAGCTAAGATCAATATCGATCTTGTCAGAAGATCTAATGGTGAGTAGATGATCATGAAATGAAGACCTAATAGAGTGAGTAGACTCAATGGGATAAAGTACTCAATATTTATTGACATAGAGGCAAGTTAAAGATCAAGCTAGTTTGACAAGATCGATGGAGTGTATTCATTTCAAAGACTCAGGAAGAAGCGAGATGAGATTGAGATCTTGAGGTTTAACCATAGATAGAGGTAAAGTTCATGAAAGTTTGAAGATATAATGGCACATGGGATATTGTATAAAAATATCCAACAAATGAGTTTTAAATTTGGAACATTGAATCCCAAAAGTGTACAAAGATCCAATGGAGTGCATGAGCCTGGCAGAACTTGATCGAGTGGAAACATTTTAAAGTTGATAAATTTGAATGATGACCATTAGATCAAGGTGAAAAACTTAAGATAAATGGTTGATATTTAAAGATATGTTCATCCCAATGGTCAAACAGAGGAACTTGTAATTAATCCATAACATACAACATAGATAACAAAATTGATCATTGTAATAAATCAAATTTGTGCAATATGGCATGTGCATTAAAAATAGATCCTAGTATATGATAGACATAGTAATGACATCGAGAATCATGGTGGTCAAGCATGAGTTCAAGACAAGGGAAACTTGAAATTAAAGACAAGAACTAAATTTCAATAGAATTGAGTGTGATGTGTTAACAAACAAGTGTGAACATAGAGAATATACAAAACCATAGATAAAATGCTTATATATGTCATCTAGGATACAAGAAATTATGGTTAGTGTAGTTGAATTGTGTCAAACTAAGAAATATAAGGGACATAAAACCAAAAGAGAAGAGAAGAGAAGAAGCTATAGAGAGAGATGAAGTGTGTCAAATAAGAGATATATCTAGACACAGAGATAGAAGGGCAGAGTGAAAGAGTAGAGAGAGATAATGTGTAGAGTATGAGAAGTTTTAGACCAAACTTGTAATAGAGAATTGAGATTGGATTCTTTTATGAATCTATATTATAATTTGGAGTTGTAACTCCATATAGATCTGATTGGTGGGTGTCATCAACTAAGTTGAGTTGGTGCTTAGTTAGGTATTGGGTGCTTACTTAGAGTTGGTACTCTTAAATTAGGGAGTTGATGCTTCCTTAGAGTTGGTTTTCTTAGACCAGAGGATTGGTGTTTCCTTAGGGTTGGTACCCTTAAATTTTTTAACTAGTGAGGTTTTGACTATGAGGCTAGATTAGAATAGTAGATTTTAGTAGCTATTTTCATTGTGCTTTTTCCCATATTGGGTTTTCCACATATACCTATGGTGTCATATTTTATTTTGTGTTCGATCTCTACATATATATTTTTAGTATGTATTAAAAGGGATTAAAAGGACTAATTTATTGAATCTATTGATTCATCCCCCCTACCCCCCTGGCCTCTCTCAGTAGATAGTTGTGTTCCAACACTTGATTCCATAAGAGGATAATTTTGGGTATTTAAATAAATAATAGATTACGAGGATTGTTATCCAGCTTATCTTGATGTTCAAATTGTGTTCTTCTCCAAAACTTGTATTTTATTGAAGGAGTTACATCACTCTGGTAATTTAGTGTATTGTTTGTGTATGAGTGCTTATTGAAATAAAATTATTTAAATTGTACTATTACTAATTTGAATGCTTTTGTATGTAGTAATCATAATATGATTTTGTAGATGTGTGGTTACAATCTTACAAAAATAGAAATATCTGGTTATATGCATTGAAAATCACTATATTTTACTTCCTTAGACTCCGACCTATGTTTGAGTGTTTTATGTGCTAATAGCAACCTATAATAGGAATAATTTATCACATGCTTGTCTATCCTATAGTTTAGGTCCTAGTTTAGAAAGGGTTCATTTATCTTTAACCTTAAAAATTCTACAAACATATAATACTACAAGGAATTTTTTAATTATATGTATTTATTCTATTATGGATATCACTTAAATCAAAATTTAGTGTCATCATCATTTAAAAATAATATTATAATTACAAAAAAAATTATAAATAGATTATTAAATCGTTACTCCCCACAAAAAATTTAAGTTACACCCCTACTTTTTGGTTCTTTCAATCTCATCCTAACATTTTGTAGAACCCATAAACAAATCATATCATTCCTTGTTAGTCCTTAAAACCATTTCAACATTTGTATTGGAGAAGGTAGGACTTTAAGGAAGAGGGAAAATTCTTCATTCATGGATTTGATTTTATCAAGTTTGATTTTATTTTATTTTTAAATTATTTATTAATTAATTTTATTTTATTTTATTTTTTTAATAGTTTTATTTTTTAAATGTATTTATCAGTGACAAGATTTAATAAGTACGAACAAATTTAAAAAGGGTTTGAATATTATCCTCTTTTTTCTTTATTTAAAAAAAAAAATTATTATAAAAATTTATAAATTCCATTTTTATTATTTATTATTTATTTTAATAAATAAAAATTTAAGATAATGGAGAGGATTTGATCCTCTCCCTTTCCCCTTTCCCATTATATTATAGTTTGATTTTTTTTTTTCCTTTTTAAAATTTTAAGAATAACATTTGAAGCTTGGATTTGCACATTTCTCACCCTTCCCAATATGCCACCCATAAGGGAACTCATCCCTATCACTCCATCATATGCATAATCTCACTATTAACAAGATACTCTATCACCGGTGATGTGGACCTATCTTGTTGACCCCACTTACCTTTTCTTGATCTACCCTTATTTTGTGGCCCTAAACACAAATGTTCAAGAATTATTATCAACTTCAAGCATGATGAGACTACACATAATATACTCTCTTAATTATTTTTTAGTTTTAGTTTTATTAAACCAAAAAATATAAAATACAAACCTATGTTCATTTAATCATTATATAAACATTTCATTCTAACTAACTAGTTATCTTACATAATCGCTTGTTAACTAACTAAATAAATTCAGATTAAGATCATACATGAATAAAGATTTATGATTAAGATCATATATGATTTTAGAAAAAAAATATAAATTTTGATTTAAAAAAATTAATAGTTTTTATTCATATTTGAAGGAAAACCTTCACGATAATTATCCACATAGTATAAAATGTTCACTAACATATCAATAATAGTTATGGCAATGAATAGTTGTCATTTTGAAAATGTGAATGAATAACACATCTAAATTAATTCATATTAAAACATATTGATAACATAATAACATGAATTCAAAAAATTTATTTGATTTGATACATCTAAGTCAATGTTTACATAATTGGAATGAAAGTTTACATTTTGATACATAAACAATAGCATTCACTCGTATGTGAATGAAAATATTCAAGGTTTCCATCCACATAATAGTAATGAAAGCCTTCAATAATATATTAAATGTTTTTATATTATTTAAGATAGATAACATTTCATACCTTTAAGATGTCAAATATACAACCTATATGAAATAAGGCATTCTACATAAAGTGACATTAGGTTACACTGACTTTCATCAAACATTTATTGAGTAAGTGACCATTTAACTTGTGATGATGAAGATTAATAACATGATAATTTAATGTGGTATAAGGAAATAGTATGCATCATATATATAAATCACAACACAATACCACTTCATAAAACAATTTTGTTTGATATAAAAAAATAGCATTTGTTGTTATGTAAATAAAAACCTTAATTTTCATACAAAGATTAACATTTATTTGTATGTGAATGGAAAGCTTTAGGGGATCCACAAAGTAAATGTTAAGTCTTCCATCCATATAAAAAGTTGATTTGAATGTGTGTGTGTGTGTGTGTGTGTGTGTGTGTGTGTGTGTGTGTGTGTGTGTGTGTGTGTGTGTGTGTGTGTGTGTGTGTGTGTGTGTGTGTGTGTGTGTGTGTGTGTGTGTGTGTGTGTGTGTGTGTGTGTGTGTGTGTGTGTGTGAATAAAAATCTCCATGACTTCCATTAAAATACCAAAAATGTTAGACATATGTGAATGAAAATATACCAATGTTATGGGTTTAGTTGTAGGTAGCATTTATCCCCTCCAACATGATGATGTTACAATCTTTGTGAATTGTTGTATTCCTTTAAAATAGGAATTTGGGTTCCATGGCATTTAATGGATTGACGTGAATAAGGAAAGCTGAAAATTTTTATTATGTCATTCATGGAAACATTAACACATAAAATT
Organism: Torreya grandis; assembly: GCA_037957365.1. Lineage (NCBI taxonomy): Eukaryota > Viridiplantae > Streptophyta > Pinopsida > Cupressales > Taxaceae > Torreya > Torreya grandis. Next base: position 2,645,522 of record JARHVA010002078.1, read on the forward strand.
AATGTAAAAAAATCTCTCCAAACATCCTTAAATATATTCATTGTAAATTAAAAACATAATTGTCTTCCAACATGGCACTTCATTGAATATTAATGACACAAGTGCCTTCCAACATGGGCATTAAATTTATAAAATGATAAGTTGATATAAAAATAATAAAATTTAATGCTATGTGAATGTATACTTTGAGGTATTTCAATAACATACCATTAAACATTGAATAAGATGTGAAGCCACATAAAAGTACCATGAGCATAGAAGGCACAATAACAATAATAGATGCATGAAAAGAAAAAGATAATAATTTTGGGTTGAATTAAAAGAAAAAGACATGTAGATATCGATTCATCCTTCCATTAAAAAACCATGAACATAAAACTAATGTTTCATCCCTCCAATCTATTGATGTTATATGCCTTACAAAACATTGCATCACGAAGTTTCAGGTAGGTTCATGTTATTGTGTCGAACCCTCAACCCCTAGTGATGGGATCCCCCATCCTCTACTAACCTCTCTAATCGCAACTTGACTACTAGTTCAATCTTTTGGGGTAGCATCTACCAATCTGTGTTAACAAATTAAGGACTCTATTTGGGAGGGGTTCAAATCTCACCATTGGCAATTTTATCTCGCCTCATGGTCAACTATGTCCAATACAGATATCTTAGCTTAAGGGGATAAATTGTCATGTGGTACCCTCAACCCTTATAAATGGGGGTGCCCCAACCTCTAATAACCTCTTTTGTCTCACCCTCACTAATAGTTTGAGATTTGGTATAGCGACAATCATTGTGTGTTAACAATTATATCATTGTTTGATTGGGGGGATTGAGGGGGGATGTAGCTAAAAATATATATTTAATTGGTAGTTAATGGCACACATGATGGTATTAACTTATCATATTATTATTCCATCCTAAATTCAAGTCATTTTGCATCCAAACAAGTATTTATATTTATACCAAAAAATTTAAAGACTTTCAAGTTAAAATCCCTTTCCATCCAAACATGCATTTATGTTTATATTAATAAATGTCTAGTCTTCAATCCCAAGTTAAAATCCATTTCCATCCAAATAAACATTTTTATGTGGGAACGTTTTATGTGTGGTTGTATAAGCCATGGAAATTTTGAGGTAGGGATATGTAAATATGTCACAGATATAAATAACATAGCAATGTGAATGAAAAACATATCAACAATAGTTACGAGAATGAATATTTGTAATTTTGAAAATGTGAATGAATAACACAAATAAAATTCAGATATATTTTTTAATTTAAAATAATTAAAAATTAACTTTGTATAGTATGTCAATGAGGAAATTAAGACCACTTTCGTAGAAAGTGATGAAGGAAAAACTTAATGTTACTTAAAGTTGAAGTTTGCCTCTAAATTAATAAAATTCAAGTCTAACACTTTTTGTAAATCAAATATTTGTTACTCCAAAAAATATCATTTATAAATAGATTGTATCTTGAACAAGCCAATTTGAATTTTGAATTTATGGGAATAGTGAGTATTTTAATGAATTTCAGCTTATATTTTAAAAGGGAAGAAGAAGAAACTAAATACAGGTATGGTGGATAAACCTATTTGATTGTGTGCACATTGAATTAGATGATTTTGAATAACTCTTCTTTGGCTTGGGAGGATGACCTACAAATAACACATCACTAAAGCAAATTTGTTTGTTAGATAAATAACTAAGTGGATTGTCTACTGCTAGCTAGATCTCAGAAGCAAGGGCTTCCTCAAGGGATGTCAATTCACACATTTTAAAAATTCAAGTTTATAAAAAAATATATAAATTACATGCATAAATAATCAAAATATACTGAAATTGAACACAAGGAATTCTTGATAGAATAAATAGACTAGAAATGACTAATATAGTGATAAACAAGTCAATACTAGTGCTACATGGCTCGGGTCTATTTCAAAAAATTAGACAAGGGTCTATGAATAATCAGGGACATAGAAAACCATATTTGGTTGATGATAAAAGGGTGGAAATAACTTGTTATTCTTTCTCACCATATTAACCTTTGGTGGTTGAGGTGACCATCAATGGTTAAGGTGACCATCGACAGTCAAGGTGACCATCAATAATTAGGTAGACTATTAATGATTGAGACAACCATCAATAATTAGTATGTGAAGGTTTGGATTGGTGAATGGAAGATTTATGGGATCACAAAGCTATATTTTGAGAGATGGGTTGGTGCTAGGATGACTGTGAAAAACAAATAAAAAAATCTTATCTTGTATAAGGTTGATCAAGTGGATGCTTGAAGTGCTTGACGTATTGGTGGATTTTGATGTGATCTTAGTAAAGTAATGAGATACTAAAAAAAAAATCTTATCTTGTATAATGTTGATCAAGTAGATGTATTGGTGGATTCTGATGTGATCTTACTAAAGTAATGTTACTTGATGATTTAGTGGAGTGGTGGTGGTAATTTGACTCTCTAACATGATGGATGGATCACTAGATTATTGATGATGATTGACCTACAAAACAAAGGAACTTCATATGCACAAGCTCTTGATAATAATTATAGATCCTTTTCACCTCCCTCCTCTCTTCTTATAGGCAAGGCAAGAGAGTTACAACAACATTTTAACTAAGCTTTCTAATTTTAACTTGTGTATGTAATGGATCACACATAGATTTAGACAAGTTATTTTTAGAAAATCAAGGCAAGTGGCTTACATGCTAGTGGTTAAGGAGGTGCACCCTGACCATTGGCAATCAAGGTGACCATCGGTGGTCAAAGGTGAAGGGTTAAATTAGGTAAAAACTAGGTTAAGTTAGTTGGGTGAACTGATCATGGGTTAGGCTCAATTAGGGGTTGAAGGGTTAGATTGGTCCCAAGGGGATCCTAAGGTAGTCCAAAGGGATTTTGACATTTAGAATCATGGTGTGCATATTTTTATTGTCTACATTTTACCTCTTTTTACTATACAACTTGAATCAACAAGCTGTAAAATAAAATAGATTATTGATCAAACGTTTGGCTACCCTGAGTATGGGAGGAGGTGTTCCCCCTCAAACTAGGAGTTGATGAGGTAAAATATAATTAGGTGTGGGTTTTATATGAAGGAAAAAGGTGATGACAAAGTTGTATGTCATAAAGGTGGGTGATAGGTTAGGAATTGAGGCACAAACATGTGCACCAAGTGTGATATCCAATATTACACATTAACTAAGTTTCCATAATTGGTAAAAATAAGGGCCAGTGCTAGAAGGACAAGTGACAGGTGGACTGTTTGACTGCATTTAGATGTGGTAGTTAGGTACACTCTCAAGTCTCTTAAGTGATCCCAATAAAAACATAAAATAGTCAAGTATCATAGTTAGGAAGTAATCCTAAAAAGACATAGGAGGGTTAGGTAAGCATGAGGTGGTGTAAGTTCAAAAAGGGTCAACATGGTAATGTTTTCAATGTGGTCAAAGGATTAGGAAAAATTTATACAAAATCCATGATATTTGGGCCTAAATGGATGAATGGTGAGGTGATGAGGTAGTCAAGGTTGGTGAAGAAGGTAGTCTCCATCGATGGGTGGGTTAATTTGATTTTTATTAAAGATGGTTACTCAAGGTAAGAGCAAAAAGTGAGCTTCTGATCATTGATAGTCAAGCTACTTAAGGCTGATCATTGATGGTCACCTTGACCATTAATGGTTAGGGTGAAAAACCTAAAAGTTCATGGGGTAAAATTGAAAATTGAATCACTTTTGACTCATTGTCACTTTTGGTATATTTGATGTTGGAGCTTTGGCATATTAGGTGAGATATTTTTGGCAGTGATGGCTAAGGTGAACCTAATGAGGTGGTGTGATCAAGAGGACCTAGGAGACCAATCAAGATGTAGATAAAACATCGGTATAGATGAAGATGAATAGGCCTATAACTTACTCTATGGTGGAAGTCATAAAATGAGGTAGGGGATGCCCTTAATTTGATAGGTTAGCTTGGTTTGAATTTGGATATTACATTAGGATTGGAGGGTAGTTTAGGTTTTCAACTATTATGCCCTAGTTAGGGTTTTGCGGAATTTAGGTATAGTTGTGGTTGAATGGGGAAATTAATCAAGTGGGTAGGAAAATGGAGGTAGGCAGGTAACTTAGGGTAGTAAGGTAGGAAGTTTTGATTGCATTTTGGGTGGTTTTTAGGGTAGAGTAGGTTCTAGGTGTTTTGCTAAAAAAAACCCATAGTGACCATCAATAGTTGGTCTCGACCATCAATGATTGACATCATTGAAAACATGGATGTATGACTATCAGAAGTCACCATAACCATTGATAGTTGACTAGGAAAAGAGATAGGTTTGGAAAATGTTTAAAATGCTAAGGCAAATTATATTTTTGCTTGCTATGTATAGGCCAGTGTTGTAGGTTTATAGGGTAAATTTAGTGGGTATTGTGTAGATGGGTATGATGGTTAGATAAATAGGTTGATTGTTTAGAGGGTAGGGTAGGGTAGGAATAGGTAGGTAATAATGGTCTAGGAAACTAAGCTATGTTTTTGAATGAATTATTGTAGGCTAAGGAGTAGATATATATGCATGGCTGAGTGTCACTCATCTTTTCAGAGATCTACTAGGGGATGACCCCAGCCAATTGGACCTATTTGGAGGAGGTTGGGTTGGGGGTAATGAGGAACTATAAGCATGTGCCTTATGATGCCTCTATGATCATATCAGTTATCGATATATGGGATCCTATTATAAACACCTTACTATTGACTAGTGAGAGGATGATCTTACCTGAGGGTGTTCATAGGATCACAAGACTACCACTCCAGGGTGATTCGATCCATCACATAGAGCGAAAGGAGCTAGAGGATCACATTGAACTTTTGTATGGAGATGACAATGATCAGGTCTGATGGCATGCTGGTGGGTTTAACTACAATACATTAAATGTGAGGGATCTAAGTGAGAGGAGATTGATAACCATGCTCATGATGGTGTGAAAATATTTATAATATTTTTTCATGAGGTGGTTACGGGACTCAACTAACATTACCATGAACAAACTATTACCTAAATAAAGCATCTATTAAACCAAAACATTAAACTACAAGCCATTTAGATCATAAACCTAACAATGATGAGTCATGGCAGATATAGAGTTTGCATTGTTGTTCCCTCTATCTTAATTATGGTGCACTCTGCATAGAACTAGTAGTCTCCTATTTTATTGAGAGTCTTATTTATATGATCTGATAACCTAGGCATATTTTCACACCCTTTGTAGATTCATCCCAAAATAATGCAATTTTATATTTTGTGTGTACTATTCTCTTCACAATGTAAATTAAAAATTATACCAACATTTCTTTTGGGCCAATAGTGGTATCAAAGTATAGATGAAAGAAGATATAGAGGATAAGTAAAGACACTCTATTGAATCTCTATCAGATCCTACGTGCTCTCATAAAAATGAAATTTTGAAGGGATTTGATCAATTTGATTAAATTCCATTGCATGGGTATCTTTTTTTTGGAAAACATCTTAATTGTATCTCATAACATTAATATCTCTATCATTAGAATCAAACTATATATATAATGATCAAAGGTTGGTTTTATACTGTGGGATGCCTCTATCTATTTTTTTTGTTTTTGCAAGAGACAAAAATTCATGTTGTGGGAGATAGAGCTTAGGAAGAAGAAAATATTATGTATAGGATTGGGAATGAGCAGAGGAGAACTACATCAAGTGGATGAAATTCATATAACACTTAATAGGGTGCAACTATATGGCATTTAAAGATGATACAGTTGTACGGTGATAGAATACTCTTTTATATATATATATATATCATGCTCACCTATACGGTGAGAACCTACAAAGGTTGATTATAATATAGTTTATTGCCTTGCTCTTAGGAAAATTTAGTGAATTTTTTTAATCCCAAAACCAAGCGTAAAAGTAAAAACTCAATGGATTTATGTCAGAGAATACATTTAGGGTTTATTTATTTAGTTTTTATTTTCATTGCCCAGTGGATCCCTCCACCAAAATGCCAAAGTCATGAAAGTAAATATCTATGGGATTTTACATGCATATTTTTTTATTTTTAGTAAAATCAAGAAAATACAATTCAAATAAGTTATTTTAAAAATAAATTTTCAAAATGATTATAGTGAAATTGGTACACAAAGATTTGGCAAGTTACTTACATAACAAGTGATTAGGAGTTCAATTCCTTCAAAAGATATTTTTTTGGTCAAAAATTCTTTTGATTTTTGGGAATATTTTTTTGAAATGCGAAAATTTTGTTTGTTACAAGAAAATTAGTGATATAATGGTGTGTTTTTGACTTTTTGAGACAATTTTTTTGTCTAGTCACTCTTTTCATGCAAAGGTGGTCATGTGACCAGGTGATCTTCATGGTTTTGACATTCTAGACACATTATAATGGTCACATTTATATTTTAGAACCATTTTATATGATTTTTATGCCAGATGTATTGATTTTAATGTTGTATGGGTGTATTATTAATGGAATCTGACACCCTATCTTTACAAAAATTCTCCAAATGCATTGTATACACCAAACTAATATTTTAATGGCATGTCCCACCACTTGTGTTATCAGTGATAATGATGATGTGACATTTCAACATTTATACGTCCCTGATGATCTAACAAGCTAAATAAAGCCAACTAGAGGTTGGAGTATCCATGGAGGTTGGAGGATATTTTCCCTTCTCCAGTTTACTATTCACTTAGAGTATGGGTTCACTATTGGGATAGTAATTTTTGTCTTGTGTTCTTACTTTTAGTTCCATTTTTGACTTTCTATATCTAATATTCATGAGATGAATTGGACATATTAGTTTGAATTTTTTTATGTTGCATAGCGTCTCACCTCTCAATTGATAGGGGAAAAGATATTACATAGTGGCCTTCGATCAGTCATCATTGGTTGTATGAGTTAGCATTAGATTTAGTAGCATTTTGAGTGTTGATCAAAAGCATGCATGTGATGTTGGTGATTATTGGACATCTATGAGATGTGCCATGTAGAGTACTAAGGGATCACTTGGATGGGTTTTATGTGTGTCATTGTAGTTGGGTAGGCTTTGATCAAGTTTTACTATAGTATGGTGTGATGGTAAAAGGGGATGAGCAGGCCATGATCATTTTCATCATCCATAGTTTGATTAGTACCATGATGTATAGTGTGTTAGCTTCTATACATAGAATAGATTAATTAATGACTTCATAGTCATTTCTCCAATTTTTTATTCTTCTATACCTCTTTAGATCAAGGGGATTTTATTGGGTTTATGATCCAAATAGATTTTAATTTAATGTTTTAGTTTAATAGTTGATTTATTTAAATAATAATTTATTCATGAGTATGTTGGTTGAGTTCCATAACCACATCATGAAAATATTATAAATACTTTCATGTCCTTTATAAATTCATCCTAAAACATTATAATTTTATATTTTGTGTGTAATATTCTCTTCACAATGTAAATTAACATTTATACTAGCATTCCTTCAAGGCCAATAATCATAGAAAAACTAGAAGAAAAAGAAATTATAGAATAATTGGTAGATAGTATAGATGTTCAGTTGATAAATTCCAAACAAGGATCCCTACATCTAACTCCCCACAACATTGATTGCATTCAATACATGAGATGGGAGCACCTCATTTCTATAGGCAAATTCAGGATGCACTATGACTTAGAGATGGCACCTTTCAATTATTATGACCCCAAAAATAATGTTAGGCAACACCTAAATAAATATGAGAAAAATGTCAAAATATCTTATGGGAATGAAACATATAACCATGTATTCATGCATGCTTAAGATGATATTGAAGTAGTGATTAGAATGCACAATACATGTATGTAAATGATAGTAGTTTACAGGATCCAATATGATCCCAAAATGACATAGGAAAATGCCAAAAGGATAAATAGAGATAAATGAACCTATAAACCAATTCATCAATTTCACTCACAGATATAATCAAAAAGGGAAGATTTTTAATATGAAGATCCATGCTCATCTATGGAAGAAGGTCTTCAAGGTAAATCTATTTCTACCCAAGCTTGCCTAATTCCTTCACTCACTACTATGCCTCCTCCACTTATAAATGGAACAAAATGGTCATCAAGACCTTGTAGAGTTGTAGGATTTTTCTCTTTTACACCCTTATCTCCACTTTCCATAGTGCAACAAGTAAGTCTCCCATATTTTTTTTCCCAGGTTATTATTTCCCCTTTGTCACCAACTCCTATGACATTACAACATACACCCTCACCCATGACTACATCCATTTCCCCCTTAATTCCACCTTTTACTCTCATATCCACTTCATCATCCACTCTACCCACTTCCAGACCATCTATTAATCCTATCCAACCTCCAATCACCTATCAAACAAAACCAGGGACCCCTCTTGTGTTTCTTAAGGTTAGATAAGAAGAAAAGAGGCCTTCTGAAAGCTTAATTTTAAAGGAGTACCTCTATATGAGGAGTATGAGGGAGAGCCTAAGGAAGAACAAAGAGAAATTAAATAAGAAGGAGAGGACATGGAACAAACATCGGCACCACCCATTGAATTTGAAGATGATAATGAATAAGAAAAGTGGGTATTTGAAGAAGGGAGAGAGCCTGAGGGGACTAAATTTTTTTAAGATAAAGGTGAAGATGAGGAAGGAGAGATTGAATCTAAAGAAATAAAAATAGGTTGAGATTTTAAAGGGATTGAATAATAAAAGGTAGAATCAATGGAAATTGAGTCATTATCAGGCAAATAAAGAGATGCAAAAAGTAAGATAAGAAACTAAACACAAAATCCCAACTCACGGATCATTGTTAGTTAAACCACCTATTTCCCCATCTCAAGCTACTTTGGTAACAACCATTGTTGAAATTTTTTGCCCAACTTCCTTCCAAATTATGAGTACTCAAGTCTTAAATTATTTGGTTAATTATACAATTGTCACCACTATAATGGATAATGGACATTCTTTATATTCTTTGAGCTCATTGAATAAGACCTAGGAATCTACAAGGCCATTTTTCTGACCACAACCCAAGGTCCTATATTATGAAATTTATATCCTATATATCAATCTAATATAGGATCCTATACCATTATTATTATTATTATTATTATTATTATTTTGGGTTGATTATATATCATTTACATTTCACATGCATAATTTACTTGGTACACTAGTAACTTATTCATATTTTAACCAAATTAACCCACAACCTACAGAGCTAAAAAATAAGTACATTTTTAAAAATTTTGTGGATACTTCCATTTTTGATACAAAAGCTACACCTCCTAAGTTATCTACACAAATAGTTATCCCAATTGAATAAGCCACCATAATAGACTCAACCATAATTTCAATGCATAGATTAGATAGAAATTTAAAGTACATTATTGATATGAAAGATCAGAAGAGGGCCATTAGCTAGAGGAAAACCATTCCTTCCTTCCCAGAATTATCTACATTACTCCTTGTAACCCAATATGTTTTAGTTTTGATGCATCCCCTATGTAAATATCTTTCTTCTACCCTTGTATCCACACAACAAATAGAATCACAAACTATAGTGCATGTCTCTTCCTAAATACAAAAGTTGTAATAAGAGGAAGCATGCATACAATATTTGATGATCACTGAGCAACCAAAAATTGGCTTCCATTTTGAAATTCAAACAAAAACATTAATAAGAGTGAATAGGAAAATTTTGGTAGTAGAAATCCAAAGTGTTGAACTAGAGCAAAGAGAAGATATATCCTCTCTAATGAAAAGGAGAAAGATAAATCCCTCATACCTAGATCAATATATGGAGTATCCTTATACTTTTGTAGATAAATAGGTGAAATGATAAAATATATGTTCAAGATTTATGATTAATCAAGGTAGTTGCTATAATAAATAAGTACCATTCAAGCTCCAAAGGAAATTATTGATAATGTATAGGGTATAGCTAAAAATTTGTATGATATTATTTAATTAATATAATATGTGAAGGCTAAATCCTAGCCTTAGTGGGTGGTATATCTCAATTATATAATAAAATGAAGGATATGGAAAGAACGCTCAAATTCCTAAGCCAGGAAATAAGAAATGTGGCATATGCCCATTTGAACCTAATAAAAATAGTAAAGGTTTCATGGATACATAATCACATGGCCACTAAAAGACATTCTTTATTTGACTATCATCAAGAGATGCGAGCTTTAGTGCAACAATTTATAGGTCATGAGATAGAAGTAATATCATTTTTAAAGGATATGAGAGTTACTGATGTAAGCATTCCTCTTAGGAAATTAGCTTTTAAACTCATTTTTTAGGACCTTCTTTGAGCTATAGTAGATTATTTTCAATCCAAAATTGAAGGAATGATTCATAGAACTAATGAATAAATCATGTAACTATTGATGTTTTTCTAGAATTAAGGTGACAAGAATAGATAATATAAATGTGGAGGTTAGAGGTTAATTATTCATGCACTAAAATTTGATGGATAATATTCCACAGTTGTTCAAAAGGTCTTTGTTTGATTTTGAAACCATTAACATTGATTTTTTAGTCTAGCCATGCCTTATATTTACAAATAGAGGAAACAAAGCCATAAAGTTTGGTAGTAGGGGCACTATTAGTACCTCCACAAGGCACTCAGCCTCAAGCCATAAAATATACATTAGAAAAAGCCTAGAGTAGGCTTGTCTATGTGCCACTTTCCACTTTCACTACTATAATTACATTGGTAACAACTCTAGTTATCACTGCAACTATAGTAGCTACTATAAAAATGCAAGTTCCATCCCCAAGTACTACCACATCATAGATATATTTTGGTATAAATTTCATGTTTTAGTTTAAACTTGAGTTTATCTTTGGGTGGATTATTTATTTACTTAAGACTTTTATTGGCAAAGAAGTGTTTTTTATGATCACCTTCTAAACATGTATATTATGCATGAGTTTAGCTATGAAATTTATTATTAGACATTGTAAATTTAGACTTTACTTGAGACATGAGGCCTCCCCATCCCAAGATATATATACTTGTGTCCTCATGATGTTGGCAATATGATTGTCATTGATGTCAAAAAGGAGATTATTATCATTATGGATGTCATTGATGTTCATAGATGAGTATGGTGATTTGGGGATGTGAAATGGATCCCATAAAAGGTCAAATATGAATGAAGTGCTTGTGTGCATGAGTGTAATTTATTTAGTTCTTCATTTTGTTCATATAGACATTTTGGGTCTAGTGGCAGAAAATTTGAATAGGCAATTTGGTGATGTCACCATTGCCATATGTGGATGAGTCTTGGAGAGTTGGTATATGGTTGTGATCACATTAGTCCCTAGTTTTTATGTACCAAATTTTAATTCATGCAATGAAGTAAGGTCAAAGATATGAGGATGAAAAATTTTCTACTTAGATAAAATTCATTAAGTTTCCATACTTAGCACAATTTGTAAAAGGTTCAAGTAGAGCCAAGTAAGCACATTAATGAGGTCAGCATTCACACACATGGAGGTATCAAGATAAAATTACCTATGGGTTTATTTATTTTTTTTGGTTTATTATTATGCACTAAATCTTAGGTCACGTGATGTAGAACAATAAAAGATATGCATGTGCGAAGTTGGGCTCTTAGGCATTTTGATAATATTTTACCACACTTAGTCAAATATACATATGTCAAAAAACTAAGAAGGCATTTTGATGATGTCATATATTTAATGTATGAAGGTTTAAATATAATATTAGTATATGTATGGAATCCTCTATGTGAGATTATCTTATGTGTTAAATTTCAAATCATACAACTAAGTGTAACAAAAGTTATGCAAGAACAAAGTTAGCCTTCTAGGCAGTCATGCATAGTTGGTTCTATGGTAGAATAATATAAGTGATCATATTAATGGAATTATATCTCACATACATGAAGGATTCATTAATAAATAAACATATGGGTTTATTAAATATTATGCCTAGTTTATATTATCCAAATTTTAGAATAAGCAGTTGAGCAAAGCAAAAGATATGAAGGTGCAAAGTTGACCTTATAGATAAATTACAATGGTTCCCATACTTAGTCAAATTTTCACAAGGTTAAGTTTGAGAAAATCTCTAAGATATCAATGAAATTAATTTTCTCTAATATGTTAAGATGTAGCAAGATGAGGATAAGTGGTTAAAGTTTAACATTAAGCTGAGATAAAGATCAAGCTTGTCATAAGATCTAACTATGAGCAAATGATCATGAAATGTAGATCTAATGGAGTGAGTAGAATCAATGGGATAAAGTGCTTTGTGTTTATTGACATAGAGGTGAGTTAAATATTGAGCTATTTTTATGGGATCGATGGAGCATATTCACTCCAAAGACTCAGAAATTAGTGATATGAGATTGAGAGCTTGAGTTTTAACCATAAATAGATGTAAATTTTCTATAACTTTGAATATGTAACAACACATGGGAGATTAGATCAAAATATCCAACGGACGCATTTTAAAGTTGGACTATTAAATCCTGAAAGTGTACAAGGATCTAATAAAGTGCATGATCCTGTTAGAAATTGATCAAATGGACACATTTTAAAGTTGAGTAATTTGAATGAGGACCATTAGATCATGGTGTGAAACTTAAGATCAATGGTCGATATTTAAATATATGTTAATCATAATAGTCAAGTGGAGGAGCTTGAATTTAAGCCATAAAATACAACATAGACAATGAAATTAATCTTTGTAATCAATAAAATTTGTGTAATATGGCATGTGCATCAAAACCAGAGCCTAATATATGATAAAAATAGTAATGAGACCAAGAATCATGGTGGTGAAGCATGAGTTCAAGACATGGGAAAATTTATGTTAAAGATAGGAACTAAAGTTCAACATAACTAAGAATGATGTGTTAAGAAACAAGTGTGAACATAAAGAATATACAGAACCCTAGATTAAATTCTTATATATGTCATCTAGGATGTAATAAATTATGGTTGACTTAGTTGAATTATGTAAAACAAATAAATATAAGAGACACAAGACTAGAAGAGAAGAGAAGAGAAGAGAAGAGAAGAGAAGAGAAGAGAAGAGAAGAGAAGAGAAAAAAAAAAGAAGAGAAGAGAAGATGATGTAGAGAGAGGTGAAGTGTGTCAAATAAGAGATATATCTAGACACAAAGATAGAGGGGAAGAGAGAAAGGGGAGAGAGAAATAATGTGCAAAGTATGAGAATTTATAGATCAGACCTGTAATAGAGAATTAAGATTGGATTATTTTATGAATATATATTGTAATTTATATTTGTAGCTCCATATAGATTTGATTTTTGGGTACCATTAGATAAACTAAGTTGGTGCTTAGGTAGGGATTGGGTTCTTCCTTAGAGTTGGTTCTCTTAAATCAGGGAGTTGGTGCTTCCTTAGAGTGGGTACTCTTAAACCAAGGGATTGGTGTCTCCTTAGGGTCAGTGCCCTTAAATTCTTAACCAATGAGGTTTTGACTATGAGGATAGATTAGAATAGTAGATTATAGTATCTATTCTCATCATAATTTGTCCCATATTGGGTTTCCCACATATTAACACCTAATTCTAAAGGGAGGAAATTTTTGGCTATTGAAATAAAGAATAGATTATGAGGATTGTTCTCCAACTTATCTTGATGTGCAAATCATGTTCTTCTCCAAACCTTGTATTTCATTGAAGGAGTTACATCACTCTATTAATATAGTCTATGTTTTGTGTATGAGTGTTTATTTAAATAAAATTATTTAAATTTTTCTATTGCTAATTTGAATGATTTTCTATGTAGTAATCACAATCTCCTTTTGTAGATGTGTGGTTGCAATCTTACAAACATATAAATCTTTGGTTATGTGCATTGAAGTTCACTATATTTTAGTTCATTAGACTCCCACCTATGTTTGAATGTTTTATGTGCTAATATTAGCCTATAATAGGAATAATTTATCACTCACTTGTCTAGCTTATAGTTCAAATCCTAGTTTAGAAAGGTTTCATCTATCATTTACCTGTAAAACTTCTCTTTTTCCCAAACCTTCTCTCTTTTTTAAGTTTTATTTTGTTCCTACCCACCTTATAGTATGATCATCATAAATCCACCCATATCAATTATATTTATGCTCACATCATAATTGAATCATCTGAGGTAAAAAATTGTTTTTCTCGCCACTATTCCACCACCAAGTTTTTACAAAACCCAATACTTGTAACTCATGCCTTGGTGTAAATATTTCTTCACTAATTCTAAAAAATTATAGGCTAACTCTTAAAATTACATAGTGTGAATAAAATAGATATAAATATGAATTTATTTGATGCTTATAAATGAAGCTACACCTTTCATTTATTTGAAAAGAGCACTTAAGTTTCACTAGATATAACCAAGAGATTAACAAGGTCCACCTCAAATATTGAACTACTAGTCCTAGCTTTCTAAATACATTAAAAAATTAGGTTAGATAAAGGCATCTTTAGTTTACCCCAAGCCCAATGATATTCCAAAAAGATAAGATCTTGTCTTCCTCTATGTATAATGACCCTATCTTAGTTAGTCGATTCTACTATTGTCATCGTTGGAGACATGCATTATTTTCCTAACAATTTGGAAAAATATCTTCTTTCCTTCTCTCCCTCAAGAGGTAAGACTATTGAATAAAACATAAAGGCTTTCAAAAATACTTTGGGGATACTAAATGTAACCCATAAAGATGTGGTATACAAACTTTTCCCCTTTACCTTCAAATATGTTACTTATGATTGGTTTTTGAAAATCCTTAAAAAATTGATTACATTTTAGAATCAATGTCAAAATACCTTTTTAGCACAACTCAGATAGGTTACTATACCAACATTATATACCAACACTTTTCAAGCATGAGGATAGAACCAAATGAGCCAATAAGGCCCTTTAACACAATATTCCAAAATATGTATAACTGAGTTGACATTGATTATAAACTCGATGAAGTTTTAACCTTGAAATGTACTAGAATATTATGTATTCTATGATGACTATTTTCCTCTCTAGAGCATCCAATTTTACTAAATTTACACTAGCCTATGTTGAAGCTATTAACATTGACAAGTAGTTGAATCTTCAATCATAAGCCTTGGTTCCACTCAAGATTGGTCTTAATTTTCTATATCTTAATTCAATTATAAATGTTAATCATAATGTTGTGCCTCAAAATTAGAACCACCTATACACCCATTGCTTTTAGCCCATGCTCCACCTAACCAACATATTAGATTATGGAACAATCATGTGTATACTCATTATCACCAATATAAAATTCATTATTTAACACTAGTCAATAGTGCTACTACACATGGTATTGTTTCTAATTTTACAAAGGCATAATTGGATGCCATCCAAGAAATGGTGAAAACGCTAAGCAATGAGTTCTTAAGCATATAGAAGTGAATGGGAAACACCATGGGGTCGAATACCAATATGAATTTTTTTTAATAGAGATACAACATGCCTTTCAAAAGATTTGGCAACAACACAAAATAACAACCACCTAAAAAAAGGCCTAAAATAAACATCTCAGAATTAGAGCTCCCTAACTAGTGCCGAATCCATAAAATAGTTCAACAATGAGATATATTGCATAGAGTTATACATGGATTTTGGGATTTTATAAAAATAAATAGATAGATAATAAAAATTTGAAAATCAGCGAAATCCATCTTTTACCATTTCAAGTCCTTAGAGCACATCAATGGTCTTTGAGACATATAAATTCTTATTCCCAATGGAATATTAGACTAAACCTAAAGATAATACAAATAAAATCCATACCTTTTATTAGTTATATAAGAATAATTACAACCTATGGAATAAACAACTTATTACCACTTTAATGCCTTAAAATAGCAGTGTTACCACTCCTCCATATCTTAAAGTAAACAATAATCTACCCCTTTCATAAGGGAATGATCAATTGTAAAGTATAGAGCTATAGAGTAAATGAGGGGGAAATATCATTAAATATATGAAGAATAACAAGGAAAATATAATTCTTCATGAGCTAGCTCAGATCATTGAATAGAGAGAGTTACTAATTAAGGCCTTAACTAGGAGATCTTCTTTTGACAAATTAAAACATGCACAGACAAACATGTCCATTTAATATTAGGACTTGTTCCAAAGTCTTAAAATTAGTTTAGGTTTTTAGGGTAATAATAAATGTTAAGTAAATAGCAAATATAAAGGGGCATGAATATTTTATAAATACATCCCATTTAATAATCTTTTATTTACTATTTTGATTTATGTTTGAGTTAATAATCATAACTACTTTTCGGGTTGCATTCTCATGAGAAGTGGTTATTAGGTTAGTTGATTTTATTTGGCATAGGTAAAAGATATAAATTCATGTTTTGGTATGTCAAAGGGTTAAAGTAATATATACACCCTATCATGAACTTATTTTATCTTGATTAATAAAATGTTTTTGGATTCATCTCAGTGGACACAAGATTTACCTTCAATAATTATGCTTGATTAATTTAATTGTTTGGGTTTTATTAGTGATATTAGAGCATGGTAGCATGGTAAATTAATGGTAAAAGTATACATGATGATATTGAGGTTATTTTGAATCACATGAGTGGACACAAAATATTTAGGTAAAATCAATTTGAAAATACATGGTATGTTCCTTGGTAAATTTCAGGTGTGAAAACATTTAAAATACTATTCAAAAGAAAATGCTTTCAAATGAGTCTTTTTAAATCCTATGATTGGTGGAAATAATACATTGGATATACAATGTTATTTATAAAATATTATTATTTATGACTATATTCCTATAAAAGTTTGAATCTACTTCTTTGAAACTTTGAAAATCCTTGACAGGGTGATTATTTGCATCCAAAACCAATTTTTTTCCCCCAAGGAGTCAAATTTTCATATTTTTATGACCCCTTTTTGATTTAAAAACACATTTTTATGAATTTTATGGATTCCATATAATAGTTAAATAAACTTTAAATTGATCTAAGAAGTTTGTTGAATGTTTATTCCTGATTTAAAGCCTCCAAACCTTTAAAAATCTATTTTTTTAATCATTCTAGAAGCATTTAAAGCTATTTTTTAGAGTTTCATAACCCATATACTTCCTTTTATGGATTGAATATGCATAATAAATAAATATTAAATATAAACATGAAGATATGACATGTTTCCATTTATTTTGGATCCTCAAATTATCAAAAACCTATGTTGAATCTACCCTAAAATCATTTAAATAAGTTATGCTAACTGGTACAGCCTCTCTAAGAATTTTTAAAGCCTCCATGGCATTTTATAACCTACATAGATTTTTCATAATGCTGAAAATTTCTTTTTGAATGCTCAAAATTGCTTAAAATTGATAAAAATACCTTTATACAACGTTTTACAGATCTGTACAATCCATCCATGGTCAAAATAAATATGTTTGGCATATATGGCATATTATTATAGGTTTGGCATGGAATTAAGCTACAAAAATAATTTTTTTCATTTCACTAAAGTTGGATATAGTTCAATTGAAATATTAGGGTTTTGGGGGGTCTACCTAATTAGAAAGTTTTTCAATTCATTTTCACAAATTCATGGATAGTTTACTTTTACTTGAAAAAGTAATTTTTTTTTTTATTATCCATGATAAAAAATAATATTTAAATATATATTTCTCTTCATATGCATTATAAATACTCATAGAGCAATTAACAAGATTTATTTTGTAATAACCCTCAGAAGGTGAAGGTTTAGGGTTCAAATCTTCATTTTGGTGAAAAGCACAATTTAGTTATTTGATTTTTGTAGAATATTCCATTTGTTTTTTAATTTTTTCAATGATTTACATATTTTTAAGGGCTTAAAATGTGTAAAACAATATTTTTTAGTGAGAGAAAAAGAATGTAATTAGTGAAATAAGGGTGTACCAGTTTGTTGTTTTGGTGAAATATGGGTGTAATTGGTGAAATAGGGGTGTAGTGTCTTGATTTATTGGTAAGGTTGAGTGTGAAACACATCAAAGATATCTCTTTTTTACTCTACATGGAGGTTAAGTGAAAAACCTTGTAGAAGTATTGTCTTATGTAAAGTGTTGTTAGTGAGTGTGTTATTTTCTTCATTTATCATGTTTGTTGTAGTTAATTTCATTTATCACACTTGTTTTCATCTCAAGATGCCAAAAATTTAGATTTTACTTTAAAATGGTGATAGATTAATGATTTATAATTACTGTGATTGGAAACATTTTAAGTAAGCTTAATTAATTTTCAATGATCTATGAGATATTATAAAGAATGAAAAAGCCTATGTTGCCTATATAACATGCCAAACTTGATAGTTTTGATCTTCATGGTTCTAAATCCCTAGCTTTAATCAAGTGTTATTGTACTCATGATACCTATATACATGTTTTAAACTCTCCTCATAGTTATACTACATGGAAAACCTTATCTAATTTCTATGATAAAATGACTAAGCATAAGAAGATATATATCCACATGTAGTTTTTTACTTTGTCATTAGAAGAAGATGGGGATATGAAAGAGTACATGTCTAAGTTGAAGAATATTATACTGAGTACACTAAAGTTGGGTTTGGAAAACTAGATGATGATCTCATAGTTATTGTTGCAATGAAAGGACTACTTCTGTTCTATAAGAACTTTTTATAAATGTTTTATTTATCTGACAAGATCATAGGCATAAATTTTGATAAATTAGATGAGTTACTTATTCAACATGACCTCTATCTACCCAAGAAATATAAGAAAGCTAAAGAAGCCCATGTTTCAGAGTTTAAGCTTAGTTTATCTTATTTTATTTAATAAACCTATATAGGCTATAATTATAGAGGGGGTCAAGGTTATAGAGAAGGAAATTTTCAAATCCAAGGTATAATATATCATCATAAAAACTATTCAAATCAAGAATCTATCCATTCTCATTCACATGAGATGAGTGATAAAGGACTTGGTCATAACTATTATAGAGGCACATGTCGAGGTAGATCAGACATTCAACATCATCAATGTGGGAAATTTGGTCACATTTCCTCTTAATGTAGGATTCCTTTTGACAAAATTTAGAGGCCAAAAAAAGTGACTAAGTCTAAATGTACTCAATATGTTGACCATGATTATGATGAGTCTAGCAATGTTTCTAGTTAATTTTCATTCACTGCTTTAGGGAACATTGATTATATGTAATATGAGGTTAGATATGAGTTCATAGATGTGTGGTTTTTAGATATAGGAGAAACCAAACACATGACATTCATGTGATATTTCTTTTGGACTTCCAAAAAATCTTCTCTCTCTCCAATATCCTTAGTAGATAAGTATATGCATAGTCCACAAGGTCTTGAGTCAATTAGGATTATCATTCCTAATGTATTTATCAAATACTTGGAGAATGTTTGATATAAAATTGTGCTTGAAAATGGACTCATTTATATCAATTCAGTGAAGGATAGATATAAAACCATGTATACATGTTATCAGGAAGTAAATTTGGTTAGATTACATTGTAAAGTGCTTCCTCCCATAGTGAAACTTGTAGAAATTATTGATACATGTATAGGTACTATGTCTACATAGAGGTTATGGCATCTCCACTATGGGCATTTGAATGTTCACTCTTTATTAGACTTTTAGAGATATGATATGGTGACTGGTTTGCCCACTTTTTGCAAACATAGTATTCTTTGTGAATCATGTGTTTTCTGTAAATAGATAAGGGGAAAAATTCATAATAATTCTTCAAGGTGATTTAAAAAATGTTTACAATTAGTTCATAGTGATGTATGTGACATGAATAATTCATCCATTGGAGGGTGTACGTATTTTGTGTTGTTTATCAATGATTTTTCTAGGATGACTTGGGTGTTTTTCATGAAAAATAATTCCAAAGTTTTCACCAAGTTTGTTGATTGGTTACACTTATTTGAAAAATAAATAGGTTCACACTTGAATACTCTTTTTTCCAAAAATGGTGGTGAGTATACTTCAAATGAGTTTTTAGATTATTTTTGGGAACATGTAATTCATCAATAATGCAGCAATGCTTATACTCTATAGCAGAATAGAGTATCTAAATAAATTAATAGGACTTTAAAGGGCATAACTCAAGATATGTTACACTAAAAATAACTCAATGATAAGTTTTGGGCTAAAGCCATTGGTAATATAGTGTATTTGAGAAATAATTCCCCTACAACTGTACTTTTAGACAAACTCCATATGAGGCTTGGTATGGGTTTAAACCAAAATTTAAACACTTAAATTTTTTTATATGCCTTTGTTTTTATTTATTTCCCACTGAAGATAGAACTAAGTTGGAACCACAAAGTCAAAAATGCATCGTTCTTGGATATTTAAAAAATATAAAGGGGTATCATTTGATTGCATAGGATAAAATCAAATTCAGAGTGAGTTAAGATGTGGTATTTGATGAATTTGTTACTATGAATAATGAAAAGATTGATTCTTAATTTGACAGGTTAGAGAGGCAAACTAAAAGACATGGTAAGGTATTGAATAATGAGGCTAATTCTCATAGGTTGTGGTATGAGACTAGTATCCCTTATATTTCCTCTACTTCCTCTAGTACTTCATAGGTTCATTACTTAGAATTTGTTGTAAATTCTATAATTCTTCCTTCAATTGGTGCACATGATGAGAATTTTGGTATTCCTAATCTGAATAATTTGAAAAGGTATCCAAAATGGGCTCAAAGTGCTTTTTTGACTTAATAGCAGATGAAGTTAGCCTAGAAGGTCCTAGGAGTTCTTGTAAACAGGTGAAATATGTAATGGTTGCTACTAATTCTGCCACTAAGTCATCCTCTTTTAAGGAGGATTTTACTAAAGAGGTTTGGCATTAAGCAAAGAAAAGTGAGTATAATGTAATTATTAACAATAATACTTGGGTTTTAGTTGATCCTCCTCCACATGTTCAACCTATTAGATATAAATGATTTTATAGGGTCAAGGATAAATCAGATGGCTTCATTGATAAGCATAAGGTAAGACATGTTGTGAAAGGCTATGGTATTAATTATGAAGAAATGTTTTCACCAAATATCAAATGCCACACTATTCATATGGTATTTTCCTTAACAACAAATAATGGTTGGAAAGTATGTCAAATGGATGTTTAAATTAATTTTTTGAATAGTGATTTACAAGAAGTATATATGAAACAACTTAAAGGTTTTTAAAATGTAGGTGTAGAGCATAAAGTGTGTAAATTGATCAAAGCTCTTTATGGGTCTAAATAGGTACCAAGGACTTGGTATGAAAAATGGATTCCTAATTGAAAAAAATGAATCTCAACATAGTGAATTTGATGATACTTGTTATATCAAGTGAAGGATAAGAAATTGGTGATTCTTATGCTCTATGTCGATGAATTATTTATCACAGGTAATGATGAAAACCATAACAAGTCTATGAAGAAGGAATTAAAAGATTTGTTTATGATGATAGATCTTGGACTTCTTCACTATTATCTAGGCATAGAAGTAGCTTAAAAAGAAAAAAGATTTTTCATTTCATAATCTAGGTATATTTATGAGTTATTAACTAGGTTTGATATGAATGATTGTAAACATGTCATCACTCCAATGGAAAGTAACTTTAAATTATCTAAGGATGATGGCAGTGCTTTTTTTAATGTCACCAAATATAGATAGTTAGTGTGAAGTTTGAGATAATTAATGATTGTCAAGCCTGATATATCATATTTAATTAGAATTTTGTCTAGGTTTATGCATGAGCCTAGAGAAATTCATTGGAATGTAGTAAAAAGTGTACTTCATTACCTTCAGGGAATGAAAACATATGTCCTTGAGTATTGCCACAATAAAAAATTCAAAGTTGTTGGATATTGCGATGAAAATTTTAGTAGATGTGTGGATAATAGAGTGTCCACAATAGGATACACTATGCATATGGGTTTATATGAAATTTTTTGGTGATTTAATAAGCATGATACAGTGTAAAATTCATTAACAGAATCATAATACATCTTAGTATGGGATACTTCAAAAAGAATTGTCTATTTATTCTACATTATTGAAGATCTTTAGATTTCTAAGATTTGTCCTAAATGGTTGTACATTGATAATGAAAGTGCAATCAAGATGTCAAAAAATATAGTCTTTCATTCCAAAACAAAACATATAGATAAAATAATATCACTCTCTATGAATGCTTATGGTGAAGAAAGCACTTGATCCAATTTATTACCCAAATGTTGATCAAACAATTGATATTTTCACAAAACCCCTTGACATAATTAGATTTGAGAGATTCAAAAAAATGCTTGCATGTGTCCAAAGAATTGACTTTGAATCATGGGGGGGGGTTTATTAAGAATTGTTCCAAAGTCTTAACATTTGATCAGGATGCTAGGTTAATAGTAAATGTTAAAATTTCTAACATTTTGGGATAATAATAATAATAATAATAATAATAATAATAATAATAATAATAATAATAATAATAATAATAATAATAATAATAATAATAATATGATGTATCAGTGTGACATGAGATTTGGGATGTTTGATAACTTTTTTGGATCCTAAATTTACAATAGGTGAACCCATCCTCAAGACTCAACATCATGTATTAGTACTATTTACTGATTGTATAAATAACAAGTAGTGGATTTTTTCAAATGTATACATTCCTAATATTAGGGTTGCATGTATAAAATTATGGGAGGATATTATATCTTTTAGAAGTAATTGAAAATATTTACCTTAGATTTTGGTGGGATATTTTAACTCTCCTCTTCATCTAAGGGATAAAAAATGAGGAAATCTAGTTTGTATCGATACCATAGATGATTTTCCTTCTTTGGCTACTGATATACATTTGATGGATTTATAACTTAGGGGAGATACATATATATTGACTAATCAGAGGCTTGATGGTGATATTATTCAATGCAAGTTAGATAGAGTCTTTATCTCTTTGGAGTGTTTACAATGCAAAGATATGTCTCTTAAAAATCTTTTGAAGATTGATTCGGATAATTCTCCATTGGAATTGAATATCTCAAATTAGAAGGACAAAGAGAATTTTTGTATGGAGCATATGTGGTTCACTCACCCTAACGTTGAGGAGAGAATTTTAGAGTTTTAGACTAAGAATGGAAGTAGTTCAACTATGTTCAATCTTGTAGAGAATTTCAAAAAGGTAAAAATTAAGATCAAATAATGAAACAAATAGGTTTTTGGGAATGATCATTTGCAAAAAAAATCCCTTAAATTAGAACTTTTAAAGATAGAAGGAGAAATTAAAGAGAAGGGGTATGAATTAGAGATCCAAAATAGATTAAAAAAATAGTTACTATGTAATTATCACACTATTGCATCTGGGGAAGAATCTCTATGGAGGTAAAAATCTAGAAACATTTGGCTTAAGGAGGGTGACAGAAACACCCTATTTTTTCATTTGTCTACCTTAAAGCATAGGAAACATAATTCTATTAAAGATATAATCAATAATGAGTGTCAGTTGTCCTTTGATACTGATGGGATTAACAAAAAATGTGTTTTATTTTAAAATAATTTGTACAAAAATGATTTCAAATAGAATATTGATTTTGAACAAGATTATTTATATGGGATTCCTAAATTGATTAATCAAGAGGATAATGATATGATTACAGCTGTAACCAGAAATGAGGATCTAAAATTTGTCCTCTCCAGGATGAATTTGGACAAGACTCTAGGACTCGATGGAATACTAATAGGTTTTTTCAAAAAACATAGACATAATAGGGGATGATGTGGTTGCATTAATGAATGAATTCCTTGAAACTAGGCAGCGACTTAAATAATTTGATCATACTTTATTATTAATTATCCCTAAGAAAGAAGGGGCTTTAAATTTTCCATATTTCTATCTTATTATCTTGTGTAATTATTTTTATAAGATTACTACCAAGCTTATTTTTCTAAACATACAAACAATCATGGAAAAAATTATCCAATCTTAGAAGGGAGGTTTTGTATGGGGTAGAAAAATTCAAGATGGAGTGATTGTGGTTCATGAAGCCATCAACTTAATGGAAAAAAGTCAAAGGGTATATATGGTCCTTAACTAGATATGGCCAAGGCTTATGATATTTTGGACTGGAGTTTTTTGGATAGAGTTATGGTGTAATTTGGTTTTAACGATAAATTTAGGATAATTATTAGAGCTTACATAACCACTTGCATATTTTTTTTGTTATTCAATGGGGTGTCCCAAGGGTTCTTCAAAATTGCTAAAGGAGTGAGATAGAGAATCCCCCTATCCTCATTCCTATTCATCATCATGGTAGAATCATTGAGAAGATACATATCTAAGCCTTGGGATACCTCAAAATTGAAAGGTTTTAAATTGGCTAGGTTTTTAGACTCGGTGACTTATTAAAAGTTCAAGGATGACAATATTTTATTATTCAAAGCTTCTATGAAAGATGTAAGAAATATTAAAAATATTTTGGTGATGTATGAAAAGGTTTCTGACCAGAAAATTAATTTTGATAAGAGTTACATCTACTTATTTAATACTTTGGTAGCTAGACAAGCTAGGATAACTACTCTTCTGTGATGCCAAATCAAGGAAATCCCTTTCTCTTAGCTAAGAATTCCTCTCTTTAGTAACCAACTTCAGTTAGCAACCTAGAATCCTTTGATATAAAGATCCAAAAAGAATTTCATATAATGGAAATGTAAGCTTCTTTCTCAAGCTGGAAAGGTAGTTTTGATTAAGAGTGTTTTACAAAGTCTACCGGTGTACATCCTCTCACTATTCAATTTTCCTAAAGAAGTGAAAGACAAACTTACTAATATTCAAAGAAACTTCCATTGGGTTGGGATGGAAGAAAGACATAAATTTCATCTTGTGGTATGGAATAAATTTTATGCTAAAAATGGTATTAAAGGCTTGGTATAATAAATCTACAGTTGATCAATAAAACCCTACTTTCTAAATTTGACTAGATATTCATAACATCAATCTCAGTTTATGTTAAAATTTTATCTTTTAAATATTATTAAGGGAGAGATCCGATCTACATCCTAGCTTCAAAACATTTTGTGAGGGGATCACACATTTGTAACTTCATAATTTCCAACAAAGAGTTGATAAATGCAAGTTCTAAATGGAAAATAAGAAATGGTATTAGGGTTGACTTTTGGAAAAGAAAATAGATCTATGATACACCACTATATTAGAATGATATAGGTTTGCATATATAGGAGAACATGAGGCATAAATATGATGATAAGGTGGAAGACTATTCAAAAGAGCTAGAGGGAGTTAAAATTTGGAAAAATCTAAGCTTGGATAACTTAAGTGAAGAATACACTGTGAAGATAGCTGAACTGAACAATTTTTTACAAAATTTTCACATCTTATGGGTTATTAGAGAAGACCAACTATTTTGGATGGACTCAATTGATGGCCAATACAAAGTAAAATTGGAATATGATTTTCTAGCTCAAGAATCAAATATTAATGTAAGCTAGGAAATTTTTTGGGATAAATGGCTTACTCCAAAAATAAGTTTTTTCTTATGGGTGGCAATTTAAAACATAATCCTAATTATTGATAATCTTCGGAAATGAGGTGGCATTATTATTAACAGATGTGTATTGTGTGAAGAGGATAATGAATTAGTATTTTATTTATCATTCAATTGCTCCTTCACTCAAAAAAATTGGAGTTATTTCATTGAAAAATTCAATATCTCATGGGTGCAAGAAGGCTCCCTAATGGAAGTTTAACAATCTTAGAGATGTCCATTCAAAAATGTCCATCTTAGTAAGATATATAACTTGAATTTTCCTCATATAATTTAGGGGATCTAGGGAGAATGGAATAATATAATTTTTATGGGGAAGAGATATAAAAACAAAGTAATCTCAAAAAGAATTTTTAATCTCAATAAATAAAATTACAAGCCTATTTATATCAAAAAATGTAAAAAACTTTTGAATTTAGAATAAATCCTAGCTCTTAATTGGAAAATAAATTCCTTTGAGTTAGGAAAACTAAATATTAAAGATGAAATTAGGAAATGAATGAAGTAGAAAACTCCTCATGAGGGTTGGTTGAAGCTCAATTTTGATGGAAATTCAAAACAAAACCCAGGGCCAGTGGGGGAAGTTAGAATTATCAGAGATCATAAGGGTAATTTAATTGTTGCTTATGTAGGAGATAGGGGATGAGGTCAAATCATTGGTTAGAAGCCCTGACAATGTTATGTGGGATTAAATTAACTAAACAATTAAATGTTCAAAATTTATTGGTGGATGGAGACTCTATAAACACTGTGAATTATTTGTCTAGGATAAATGCCATTAGCTAGTCTATCAAACATGTTATATATGAAGTTATAGTCTTATTGTACTCTATTCAATAGGTGAGCATTCAACATACCTATAGGGAAAGAAATGGTATAGCTGATTGGTTCACTAATAAGGGTATTAATAATGTGGGTTTTATAACTTCAATAGGCAATAAGGATCACCCTAGCGAGTTTTTACTTAAAGTTAAAAATTAAGAAAAAATAATGTTTTTAATATTATGCATATGGGTGAATCTTCTAATTCCTAGAGGAGTCTTTGGTGGTTCTAAGTTGAGTTGAAGACTCATTTAATTTGATGTAAATTTTGGGGATTTAAAGGAGAAGCTTCTAGAAACTATAAAATAACTCTTAAACGGCTAAAATACATCATCCAACTATAGTTCCTCCTAGTTCATTTGGGTGAATTTTAATAGTAGGGATTGTTGGAATGGCTATGAAGGAAATAATATGGGATTTCAAAATAGAATTGAATCAAAATTACAGTTGGAATTCAGCAAAAATAAAAGAGTCTTGGTAGTTCTGCAAGTTGGTGGCTTTATGGGTTTTATGGAGAAGATTGAACGTTTTGATAGGCATTTCTTAGTCTTATTTTCAAAGGTATGGGAGGACAAAATAGTGAAAATTAATGGAATAACTATAGACATTAATGAGGAACTCACTTCCCATGTGACTAGATTGGTAATTAAGGAAACAAAGATTTTTTATACATTGAGGGATTTCAAATTAGATAAAGAGGCTTTTCTTGATGAAGGAAAACAACTAGAGTAGCTGAACAATAGTTTTGACAAGGAATCCTTACCCAAGTATTTTGCATAGTTATCCTTCCATATAATTCATTACATCACCTTGGAAGGTAGGTACAATGTATTTAGATGGTCCCTATTTAGAATGTTAAAATACTTCAAGCATGGTGTGCAATTTAGTATTCCATTTTTTAATCCTAAAATCTATGGAGTTGTCAATTTTTGAAATTTAAATGTGGAAATTACTTTACTCCTAGACACGAGGGGTGATCTACCTAATTTTCAAGTATTTCAAAGGCATAAATCAAGTCATGTTAGACATACCATAGACCCGAAAGGAAAATATTGAGGAGGGGCTTATTGACATTAGAAAAATTAAAAGTGTGGATAAAGTATCTTGGGAATTCAAGTAGGGTCTCTGGGAATAACAAGAAACATGTCAAAAATGTTAGTGTGAAGGATGATGAAAAGAATAATAAATAAATAGGATAATATAAATAAAAGGCTTTGAAGTGCATCAAATCCTATAGGGCCCAGCCAAGGGAGCAAGGGGAATCAGGGGAGCCAAGGTCTTCAGTATTTTCAAAACAATAGGGGAGTGGATACTTGTATTGACATTAAATAAGATGATGAGGATCCAGGGGAGAATCAGAAAGAAGTGGAGAAAGGAAGCAAACCTGATCAAAATATGATTATAGCAGAGAAGGATAAAGTGATTAGGGAGCCTACATATACTCACTAAAATAAATTGGATACTTCTTATAATTACAAAGATTAGAATGTGGCATTCAACAATCTAGTTACCTTGCACAAAGGAAAGGAGAGCTCAGATAAAATTTTGGAAGAGCTCAACCACCAAAAATCTATCATATAGTGGTTTATACATGAGATCATAGAGCTAAAGGGAAAGGTTAATGATCTTCAACAGGGAAATGTAAAGATGACTCAAATCTTATCAGTTAGAGAGGAAGACAATAAGATGCAGAATCTAGATTTCAAGGTGGATTTGTTAGAATAAGTAAATGAGAATATTTTTTATAAAATTAGTTTTTTAGTCAATTGTAGAAAATTTATAATGTATGAGGGAATTCAAGATGTTGAAAACCCATGATCTCACCTTAGAGATATTTTTCAGCCTAGTGTTACAGGCAAAGGGAAGGGAAAGAAGGGGTAGAGTAGTGTATCTCAATACAACATGTACCATGAAAATTTTTTGCTACAAATTGACATGAACCTCAAAGAGATGAAAGCTTGCTAGGAGGATTTTTCTAGTAACTTAGACTTAGACTAGTCTTTCGTTATTATGTGGTTGTTTTTTGGTTGTTTCTTAGCTATTTTTGGACCTAGATTGTCCTATTTCCTTGGTTGATCTTTGTTTAAATTGTTGATCTTTTTGTGCTTGTACTTCTCCTAGGGTCTAGGGACCCTAGTTCAAAAAAATCTCCCCACTTTAACTTGAATAAAAAAATAAATGTTAATTAAATAATAAATTTAAAGGAGCATGCATATTTTATAAATACACCCCATTTAATAATCTTTTATTTACTAGTTTGATTTATGTTTGAGTTAATAATCATAACTACTTTTGGATTTGCATTTTTTTGAGAAGTGGTTATTAGATTAATTAGTTTACCGGCAATAGGTAAAAGTTATAAATTAATGTTTTTGTATGTCTAAAGGTTAGTGTAATACATATACCCTTTCATGTACTTATTTTATATTAATTAATAAAATTCTTGTGGACCCACTTTAGTGGACACAAGATTTAGCTTCAATAATTCTGATTGGTTAATTTAATTGTTTGGGTTCCATCATTTATAAGGACAAATATAAGGTGCCACATTTTTTGTTAATTGATAGAATGTTTGGAGAAAATTTGCATAACTATTTGGTTGACTTGGATTCCTCAATTAATGTGATTCCCATAGTTGCATGCAAGAACTAGATTTGACCCCAAATAAGTCCAAAAGGGTGGTCCTAAAACTAGACAAGTCTTTTATCCCATGTGTTGGAGATTTGACAAATGTACACATCTAGCTTGCCTTTGAGCCACATCTACAATAATACATCTATGCCATTTTAAATGTGGACAATCATAAATCCTATGAATTTTTTTGAGTCATTATTGGTTGAAGACATTAAATGGATACATGGCAACATACTTCTCACACATGTGGACACCATGGAAAAGGTTTTCCAATTAGATTCAGGTAGACTAGGAACCAAAGATGAAGTACATGATTGTATAGTATAATACCAAGAATGAGAGGTTTGACTTTGCATAATCACATGTTGGTGTATATACATTTATTACAAATTTAGGACCTTATGAATAATAATTTAAAGGTCCTTATAAATTATTTACTCTCTATTTTAATGAAGCTAGATGAAAGCAAGGTTTGGGCATTGGTATAGCTTTGATCGACCTATATATAAATCAATATATGATGGCATATAAATTTTACTTTCCTTGGACCAATAATTGAGATGAGTATGAATATCTAATTCTTAATTTGTAATTTTCACTAAAACATAATGTTAAGCATTTACAGATATTTGACAATTCAGAGTTGGTTGTCAACTAGATCATAAATAATATTAATTTAAACTTTCATACTTTAAGATAGTATAAACACATATCATGGAGCCTAATAGAAACCTTCAATGCATTCAACATTGGATTTGTTCCAATAGAATAAAATCAAATGATGGACTTGATAGTGACTTCAGATGTCAACTTGGCACTACCCCAAGAATCCAAGACGGAAAAGTTTTCTACATAGATGGTTTCTTACCCTTTTATCCCCAAAATGTAGAGAAATTTTAGGTATTTGATAATGATCAACAAATCATAATTTTTTTTTAGTTATAGAGCCTTTGATTCCTAGATAATTAATGAAAAGAATTTGAACCCGTGAGTATAAAATATTTTGGTGAAGATGACATCTTACAACTTAAATAGACATTCATTACCATGGAAATGGTTTGATTAGAGTGAGATTTTGACTTGGATCCACAAGGTCAAAAACAAAAATGATCTAAATATATGAAATTTGACTTTGTCAAAGAGATTATAGGAACTAAACAACATCTCCAATTACACTAAAAGTGATAAAAATAAGTTGAAGGGCATACTAATAGAATACAAAGATGTGATATCACACATATTATCGTACTAAACCTAAAACATAAGCCCTTCAGACAATAACAATGTCTAGAAAATCCAATTTTTTAACAGATCATCTAGATAGAAGTATAAAATTTATTGGATGTTAATATTGCCTTTACAATAAGACATGCCACTTGCATAGCTAATTTAATTATTGTGAAGAAGAATAATAGGTAAATTAGCCTATGTGTTGACTTTAAACACCTAAAATTAGCATTGAAAAAATGATAACTATCCTTCACCCTCTCTAGATGATGTGATCCAAATGGTTAGTGGATATAAGATGATGTCCTTCTAGGATAGATTCTTAGGATCTAATCAAGTGTTGGCATAAGCAAAAGATAAAATGAAGACCACCTTCACCACCAAATGGAGAATTTTTCATATAAAAGGATACCTTTTGACGTAATAATTATAGGAGTAATGTTACAATGAGCTATGGACTTTTCATTTCAAGGATGTATTGGTAATTGCATCATCATCTACATGGATGACCTAACAATGTTTTCAAAGAATAGATCTATTCATGCAGATCATTTACAAAATGTATTTGACATATGTAGAAGATATGAATTATCCATTAATCCACATAAGAGCATATTTAGATTTAATAAAGGTTTGCTATTAGGAAATGTCATTACTAAATATGGGATTTTAATTGGCATAGAACAAAATTAGGCCATTTCCAAGTTAACACCTCATAACAACAATAAAGAACTGAAGTATTTATTTGGAAAGATAAAGAATTGTAAGGAAGTTTATTTATGGTTTTGTAGAGATGTTAAGCCATCAAATGCCATGTTTAATCAAGTCACCAAAATATAATGGAAAACTAAAGCCAACCATTATTTTCAAGATATCAAAACTACCATTATTCAATCCCTAGTTTTGATCAACTCAAACTTCACTAAGGATTTTTTCATTTTCTTTAGAACATACTAAGCAGTAGTAATAACATAAAAGGTAGATGATAAAGAAAATCTAATTAGATTAATGAGTAATAGTTTGAAAGATATAGAGTTAAAGTATTCAATTATATATAACTACATATATGCACTAATAAGGGCTGTGAAGAAGTTTAGGCATTATATTTTAAGGAATAAGACATATGCCACTATACTAGATCCAATAATAAAGATCAGACTTTGCCAAAATGAATTGGGTGAAATAAGAGGTAAATATATGGAAAAACTATAGGATTTTGATCTAGGAAATAGAGAAACCAAGATGGTGTAAGGCTAGGGAATTATATATCTCATGACTGATCCAATCCATGCATTTATACTAAATAGATCAATTAGAATC
The DNA here is from genome assembly GCA_037957365.1 of Torreya grandis. Classification (NCBI taxonomy): domain Eukaryota; kingdom Viridiplantae; phylum Streptophyta; class Pinopsida; order Cupressales; family Taxaceae; genus Torreya; species Torreya grandis. Next base: position 2,677,177 of record JARHVA010002078.1, read on the forward strand.
ATGTGATTAGTGGTGAATTGTATGCCCACATCATCCACCACTTACTCACAAGCACATTTCATATTGATTTGAATAGGGAACAACAATAATCCCTTAGCCTCAAATCAACCCATTATATGATAAAGAAGGGATTTTTATACGAGAATAATTATGAAGTCATGTATTTAGGGTGTGTTTATAAATAATAATCCATAGACATATTGAATAATTTAAATCAAAAGTTAGGCAACAAATATACCTCAAGTAATACAATAGATCATAATATTTTTAGAATGGGATACAAATGACCTATAGTTTTCAAAGATGCCCATATTCCCATTAGGACATGCCATGAATGTTAGGTGTTTTGAAAAAGGGAACTACATGCTACCATGCTTTTGGAACTGGTCATGGAGGGATGCATTTTCTCTCAATGGGTTCTTGAATTCATTGGGGGTGATCAGCCCAAATTCTTCAACAAGGCATAAATTTATTTTAACAACCACTAATTATTGTACTAGATTGGCAAAAGTGTTATCCACTAAGAACTCTCGAAGCCAATATGTGATCAAATTTCTAGAAACAAACATACTAACTAGGTTTGACACTCCCATCTCCTTGATCTATGATAATAGTTTAAACTTTTTATCTACAAAATTCACTGAATGGGCCTATAATAACTAGATTACCATCATAAATTCATAAAATTATTATCCCCAAGGTAATGTAGTAGTTTAACCTACTAAAAAAAATATGGATTCCATCAATAAGTCAATTAAGTATAGACAAAGGGAATGGAAATTACTTTTGATGTATGCACTATGGGTAGATAGTATAAGACACACACAATCCCTCAAGGCTTCACCTTTCCTACTAGTATATAGACAAAAACCAATTTTTATTATCACTCTCAAGTTATCAACATACCAATTTATGTAGGAGTACATGTCATAATATTAAAGGATACAGTTCATACTACTTGGCATAGTCTAGAAGGAAATTGCATGAGTCAAAGCACTACATACATTCAACAAACACCAATACATGTCAAAAGGTGGTTTTAGGATTTTAGATATATTATTTTTATGGGATAAGACAAATGATAAGAAAATACAGCATGATAAGTTCACTCGTTTATGAAATAACCCATATCAAATATCTAAAATCCTAGGTAGTAATGCATTTTGTTTGAAGGAAATCCAAGGTAATGACCTCACTTTTCTAGTTAATGGATAGTTTTTGAATCATAAGTTTGTGTTTTCTCCAATTAGATATGACTCTTAAATACTATGGGTATGCAAGCAAATGTAGGAGTAGATTAGGTTTCCTATTTTCTAGAATAAATTCCATAAATTTTTAGATTAATTTTTCTTATTTTATTAAATTAATTTCCTATTTTTTGTATGTTATTTTATAGTTAGTGTTTTTCCTTTCTAGGTTAGTTTTATTAAAATTATAGATCAATCTAATCAAATTAAAATACTAGAAAACAATCCAATCAAATTCTTAAACTTGTAGCAGTATGTTTAACTTTAGACTTGTTGTAGGTCAGCCGTACTTTTTGTAAATATTTGCTTATGAGGTTCTATATGTGATACTCTTTGGTTGTTTTATGGATATGTTTGAATTTTTTAGCTGATGTAAATAATAATAAAAAATTTATAATGTATAGTTATGAAAGACCTACCAAAAGTGAGGGGATAAGTGAAGATCACAATTGGTAGACACTAAGTTTTTATTATTATAGTACTCATGGTCTTGGGGTCAAGGTATGCATTGTGCCTAAAATTAGGTCCTATCTAGATTGAATGAGTTAACTAGGCCTTTAAAATTCATTCTAATATACTCATGCAAATTTTATAAAGAATTTTCATTTCGAAAGATCAACTACAATGTTACATGCTAAAATCTGGATGAGAAATAAAAACATTAAAATAGATGCACACTAGATGGGACATACTTATTAAAAAAATAAGTTTTCTTATTCATACACCCAACCATTGGTGATGCCAAACCCTTCTTCTAGTTTGATCAAAAAAATCATATAAAATTATGGAGAAAGTGTGATTTAAATAATCTCTATCAAGATATAGATGCCTAGTTGATAGTAAAACAAGGCTTAAAGTGGAATGAGAGGTACCTTTATTGGGTATATAGATTCTTGGTTAGTAATAGATTAATGCCTAGACTTCCCCTATTATTGTTGAAAAGCAATAAAAAATCAGAATGAAACCTATAGTATCTATCCATGCCTCTAAAAAAAAATCCCATTATAAGGGGATAAATGAATATACAAAATCACACACAGTTCCTAGGAATGAAAAGGGTTAGTATGTTGCATGAGGAAGAAGTAATTTTTAGTTAACTAGTCTACTTATTATTTTTTAAGGACCAAAATTTTGTCATGATGCATTAAATGAGGTTTTATGTTCTCAAATGCTCTAAAGCATTTCCCCACTAAAATCACCATTTTTTGTGACCCAACACACCCCATTCTCTAAAATCAAATAGGGACCCATTGTTGTGAATACATATTTTTTATTAGTTTATGTTTTCTTTAGGAGATATGATACTAACCAAGTGAGCACATGCCTAAGATTACTCTCAAAGTCTAATTTTATTTCTAAATGTTTCAAAAGAGTGAAAATCAAATATTGGACATAATTCATGAATTATCTATCAACTTTGATTATCTTATATTATTTTAAAATGGGTATTCAATATCATGATTTTGATTTGATGGAATAATGAGACTAATAGTGTAATTTTATAGTTTATTTTCACATGGTTTTTCTCTTACGTAGGTTGCGTCATGCCTTGATTTGTTTCATTTCAACTCTGGGGTATCTCTAGACATCTTACAATCTTGTCAAGTGGCACCCTCACACTCACTCATGGAATCTCTCTATTGAGTAAGCCTTCATTCTATTTAGGTCATTGGGATCATTTTAGGTGGCATTATTCTACCCTTCCATATATATTTCATACTTATGCAAATTATGAAATCTCTTTGATTCTCTAGAGTAGTGAAAACCATCTACATGTCAGCATCCAATTAATCTAGAGCCTAATAAAAAAATTAAAATTTATGGTATCATCTAGGTAAGTGGAGTAATGAAAACCATACATGTGTCATCATCCGATAAACTTAAAGCCCAAGCACAAAATTTCAAGTTTAAAAATCATTTAGGTAAGCAGAGTAGTGAGAACCACCCATGCGTCATAATCTCATTAACCTAAATCCCAAACATAAAAGTATGAGTTACATAATAATTTTATCAATCGGAGTAGCGAGAACCATCCACATGTATTGTCTTATGAACCTGGTGTTTAAGTAGATGATATTAGCAAAACTAAATTATATGGTCATTTAGGTAAGTGTATCCTTGATATCTTACCAAGTATCATCATCCTAGGCATCCAAATATTGGTATAAATAAGGTACAAAAGTAGAATCAAAAGGATTTATCTAGATCAATGAGAACCATCCATCTATCATAATTCCACCATCACATGACCTGCATAATATGCAATGAGATGTTTCATGCTTTGGATCCCTGAGATCTCACCAAGTGTCATCATCCTTGATGCCCATGGCTAAAATAAAAAATTTACAAAGAGATAGAGTCCATTCACTAGAGGATGAGTGATATATAACCACATGTCCCTAAGCTCAAAAAAATTAGTGTTAGGACATAAGGATCAAGTTCAAGAATGTAGAAAGGGGTCATTTATCATACTAATATGACAAGACACTTAGAAGTAGCAAAAATTAGCCACATAGAAATAATACCCACTAAACATGGCATTACGAAATCAAAATTAATATAAAAAATGTAGATGGGGAATTTAGAGAAATTTGTTATTTTCATTAATTCACATGAAATGGAAAAATCAACACATTCAATCCAAAGAGAAGATGAATCTAAAGCAATAAATTTAATGAAAAACTAAGATTGAATCACATTGAATTCTATAAAACTTGTGCACAACACATATTCAAGTTATACAATGACTTAAGGACTTCTGCCTTTTATAGAACACATAATCCATAAAAAATTAATGGCTTCCTTATCGTGCATTGCCTCTCCTCCATCAAGATATTCAATTATTAAAGGTACAATCTAATACATAGAAACAAGGTTATATTTTATAGCATTGTAACAAAATTTCAAACATTATTCAACTATTTTGGATGAAGTTGAATCCACATAACCATATAGGGTATAATACCAATTGTCACTCTTCACATAGAGATATAGGGATGTCCTCCTAGAAATCAAAGTAGTATGCCTACATAATTTAGTGGTAAAACCAAAGTGTTTATGTGTTATAAATGATGTATCTAAAGTGTACAAGAATGTATATGAGGTGAAAAATAGTGTTCATGAGTTTTCAAGGTTGTTATCTATTCAATGAGAAAGTGTGCTTCAATATCCATGCATGGATCTTTAGTGTTTGGTTGGATAGGTAGGTTGATGGATGTGTTTGATAATGTGATCATGTTGTAGAGATCTTATGGATTTCTTGGAATGAGTTTAGAAGTCATAGGTTTCCATTTAGATTATCCTTATGGTCATTGTTTTCATCTAGGCCTAGTTGGTCTTTTGGCAAATTAGGTCAAGTGAATAGATTGATGGCATCAAAATTTGCACATGCAGAAGTGTTAGAAGGAGATGGTCACAAGGATCTAATTAGTTTCATGACAAGATCATATGATCTAAGTTTTAGGTCATGAACATGTGTGTATCAAAATATATAATGTTGGAAAGTTGGATTCCCAAGAACATTTCTTTGTTTTCCATACTTAGCTAAAGTTGCATTAAAAAGTGAATGTTGAAATTCAAATATTAGAATTTACAAATGAAAATAAATCCTCACTATTTTGGCTATAAATTTTGATGTTGAAAAAATTTGATGGTGGTATAAAAATAAAAGTGGTAGTAAATTTCAAGGGAAATTTATTAAAAATAATTTTGAGGTTTGACTAGTCATACACATACATTTATTGTGGTCCAAAGTTGATTGAGGGTTTGACCATCTTCTACATATGATCAGATAAGGATATTTGAGTTTTTATTGATAGTTTTTATATGTTTAAAGGTTCATTATTAATTAGAGAGTGTTTTATACTCCCTTAGGATCCTCTATATAGATTTTAGAGGTTTGAACAATCCATATTCTATATGAACAAATGCTCACAAGTTGACTTTTGATTCATTCATGGTGTTTTCATGAGGAAGGCAACTGATTGATAAGTTTTGCATATAAAAAGGTGAGTAAGTATGAATGTAAGTACTTGAGGGTGTCTTATGAGTCACGTGGAGAGATTATATGTTATTTGATGTGGTATTTGTTCCTATTTTTCCATGGTAAAATGATAAAGGTGTGAATAGGTCTCCATGAGACCTATAAGGGCTACTAAGGCCTAATTTAAACGTGTAGTTGCTAAAGGGTAACCCATGGATTCTATGGTCAACTTATGAAGGTGTTATTGAGCTATGTCTAAGTTTGATATAGGCCTCAATATTTAAGGACATTCTTATGGTCGAATAATAAGGTGATGAATAAGTATACTCTATAAATATCTAAATTAAATGTGATGATTTATAGAGTGGTGATGCAAAGCATAATGAAGTATGAGTGTGCTTAGCGGACATATTTAAGTGAATATTAGGTTTAAGAATGTGTACATGACCTATAGGTAATATTTTTGATGTTATAATAGTGTTCTTGTAGGGTTGAATATTGAATATGAGAAAATATGTATAGAGTGATCAAAAAGGGTGTTTGGGATGTATTGCTTGTGTGTAAACGATTAAGAGAGTGAGAAGGGTTGAAGAGAGGTTTTGGACATTGTTTCTCCATCAGATAAGGTAATCAAAATTATGGAGCTATTGATATCATAGGTGTTGTGTGGATGCTCAAAATCTAGGACAAGTTGGTGCATGTTCATGCTTAGGGGTGGCTGCTCCTTGTGAAGTGGGTTCTTCACTAAAATGTCTCATGTTTGTGATCATCTTATTGGACAATTACTCCATGTGTTTTTAGGCTTGATATTGGGTTTTATCCCCCACAAGGGTTTCCCACATAATTTATCTATTTTATGCTTGATCTTGCATTATCTTTATTGTTCATTGGTTGAATGACTTGTATGCTTTATGAATGCTTGAGGTGATTGACTAAGGGTTTGAAAGGATTGGAATTTAATTTCTTATTATCTTGCATCATTAATTCACCCCCTCTCAATTATTGTACATCTAACAATTGGTATTATAGCCATACCTTTATTACAATTTTAACCACTTGAAGGTGATTCAAGCTACAATATGGCAAGTCAAATTATGCAAGGTTTATATACAAACCAATTACCATTGTTTAATGGGTCTAATTATGATTTTTGGAGTGAAAATACAAGGACATACATCATGTCTCTAGGGTTTGATATTTGGCAATCTATTAAATATGGTTATACTACACCAACAACTCCTTCAATTAATGTAGCTGACAAGAAGTTGATTGAGAATAATTATAAGCTATGAATGCTATCATTTATGGCCTATCAGTGGTTGAGTTCACCAAGGTGATCCAGTGCAAGTCTACCAAGGAAATTTTAATCAAATTGAAAACTATATATGAAGGGGACTCAAAAGTTAAGTTGGCTAAATTGCAAACTTACTGAAGGAAATTTGACGGCTTCAAAATGAAGGAAGAAGATATTATGGAATCTTATCTTTTAAGGGTTGATGAAGTAGTAAACATGATGAGAGGTATTTGAGAGGATATTGAGGAAACTACTATACTACAAAAGGTATTAATATCTCTCACCCTCAAATTTGATTCAAAAGTATCTATTTTCAAAGGAAGTAATGATCTCACTCAAATTAATATGGATTAATTAAATGGCATCCTTATTACCTATGAGATGAGATTCAATGAGGATAGACCTCCTAAGAAGGAATCATCATTTAAGGTGATCAAGAAGACAAAATCCAAGAAGATAAAGTTAAGTCTTGAAGACTTTGATCTTAGTGAAGATTAACATGAAGCCATGATTGTAAGGAAATTGAATGTATGATTAGGTAAGTATGAAGGTAAGCTTCCTTTTAAATGTTTTTTATGTGAAAAATTTGGTCATTTTTCATCAAAGTGTCCAAATAGAGGCAAGTTTGAACACAAGGAAGGTCATAAGAAATCTCATGAAGATGACCACAAGAAATTTGAGGTTCCTAACAAGCATAGAAAGTTATTCAATGGAATAAATGGAAAGAATTAATCATACAAAGGTAGTAAGAGTATTTACCATGAATAAGACAACAACTCATCCTCTAAAGAAGAAATAAAGACATCAGATAGTGATGAGGCATCTCATGATGAAGACAAGGAGACATTGTTCATAGCTCTTAATTATAATGAAGGTGAATGCTCTTTAAGCAGAGATCTCTTTCATGGAGATATCTCAGAGGAAAAAGATGAGTAAGTCACTCTTGAAGATAAATATCTAAATACCATGGAATAATTAAACATTATACAAGGAAAGAATAGAAAACAAGCATCCCTTATCAAGACCTATGAAGAGAAAATTGGGTTCTTTGAAGAGAGGTTGATCATTGAATTCAAGGAGCATGATGATATCATTTAATATTAGGTTTTTACCCTTACTAAATAGGTAAAAAGTAAGGATTAATAATGTGTCAAAAACAAATCAGAGATAGAGTCTTTACAAGTGAAAATAGATCAAGCTATGAGTAAGTTTGAGACATATCAGAAATTTGATAAAATTGTAGTTGATCTTGATGACTTATTGAATAGTCAAAAGGCCTTAAATGAAAATTCAAGCCTAGATTTACATGATGATTCTTATAAGGATAAGAAGATTGAGAAGACAGTGATGTTGAATTGAAAAACTAATCATGTTAATGAGAATGCTAGTAAAGACAAAGAAAGTGACACTATAATAAAGAATAATTAGACCTTAAAGGTTAATGATAAATCAATAAAAGATGTTTCTATCAAATTGAAAACCGATCTTATCATACAACCAAATGCTATGAGTTATGCCACTTTCAATGGTCATTGTTACTCTTATAATAAGTTTGGTCATAGGTTAAGAGAATGTGGAAGACCCTCAAGGAATGAATTGACTTGAAACTATGATTTGAATAATCAATCAAGTAGTTTGAATGGAGTTTAGTGTTACAATTGTTATGACATAAGACACATTGCAAGATTCTATCCTAATAAAGTAAAAATCATGAGTTTTTCTTAAGGTGTATTGTTTTTTACAAGTGTCAAGAGAGAGGTCACATAACAAGGTTTTTTAAAGATGGTTAGAATTTTACTTCAAATAAATTCAATCCTAACATTGATAAAAGGATTAATAATGAATGGAGACCTAAGGAGGTGAATGAAAAAATAGGCTTGAAATGGTTTTCTTGTCATGACAAAATAAGGAACAAGTTCAATTTTCATATAACAACCCCTATCTACCCAAATAGACAAGAAGATAAAGCAAGATTTTGAGTCAAAAGGAAAGAATGAAGATAAGAACTTAGTTAAAGTCAAATTTATGATGAGGTAGGACTATAAGTCAAGTGAGAGCATGGATATGTGTGAGTCTCCTGAGTTTTAGGACATTTAGTTCATCTATGACAAATGGGTGTCTCTACCTATGCCTCTTAAGAGACATTTTTAATCTATGGAAGTAATTTTGTATGATCTAAATGATGTATAAGATGACAATAAGAATAGAGTTATGTAGAATTATTGATTGGTCTTTAAGACTAATGCCTTTTAAATGGAAAATTGATGATATTTTATTTTCAAGACTTGTGTTAATCAAAGAAGATCATTGGTTAAGGGGGAATAACATGTTCATGATATTACTCCAAAGGTTTGTGGTGAAAAGCCTCAAGAGTTCTATTCAGGGACATTGGTCATAAATGCAAGTTTTAGTCAATTGTTGATGCTTGGATTAGAAGGTCAAAACATGGATCATGAAGGCAAGGTTGATATGGAGTATGAAGAGTATGTGTGTAGCATATTCTAAATTATTTATTTTGCTAGTTTCATCAAAGGAGTCAGTTATGGCCATTTGTTCCATTTAACCATTTTTGTCAGTATTCACTACCAAGTCAATGCTAATCTTGAAAATCTGATGCTTTTGAGCTGTAAGAAGCTAACCAAGTGTGGAATCTAATTGCATTTAATGTTTCTAGATGAAGGAAGTTATATGGAGATGTTAGAAGGCTACCATGATCAATCTAAGGTGTTTTGGCATAGTGACTATTGTGTACATAGGGTCTACAGGCACATAATCATTGGTTCTAGTTGTAAAATGAAGAGTGGTGAGTAATAAAGATGACTTTGAAGCATATAAATGTGTTTTGACATCATTCATATGTTATATAAGTGGTTTTAGGATTTGAAATATTGTTGAAGGAAAGATAAAGATTTTTTATGCCTCTCAAGTATCACAATCTATGTATAAGGGCTAGAAATTTAAAAACTATTTCATGGTTCTATGGGTTCCCATAGGATTCTGACCTCAAAAACTAGTCTAAAAATATGCATTGATGATCTCAATATTTGAGATAAGTTTTAAAAGTTGGCATTGATCAAAATGTGATAAGTTGACCCTATTTGTTATTGATGCCCTAGTATTTACACCACATGAGTTGGTTACCTTCCTAATGGAGTTGAGACCTAAGGTTTATTAATCCATTTAAATGGCTAAAATGGTTCTCAAAAAGTATTTTAGAGTCATCTAGAGGTGTGTAGTTTGTCCTATGGTTTAGTATTTATGCAAATAAAAGACTAATTAGCAAGTCAAATTGTGAAAGAACTATGGTACAGAGGAAGAGTTGATGATTTTTGGAATTAATAAAGGGGGAATATGAGTGTACTCCTTATATGAAATTTAAATCCATGAAATTTCATACACATAAATTTATGGGCTCTACAAGGTTTAGGTAGGGCCACTAGGCATCTAGGGAAGGTTAGTATGAAGAAATGAACTTTTTGATCATTTTATCAAAAATAACAAGGTGTGATTATTATCATATTATTTTTTCAATCTATTTTTTATTTTTTTCCTTAGAGTGGCTTGAACATATGTGGGTGATCATGGAGTTGACTTGTTAAAGAAAATTTGAAGGCAGTCATGAAATTTTCTCATAGTTAGAGATGGTATAAAGGTGCTCAAGAGGAGCCTAAGTTCTGGGGACTTTGTGGGAATCCCTATCGGTGAATTAAGGTTTTATCACTCCCATTTTCTTTTTATTGTTTGTTTCTTCTTCATACATTAGGTCATGGTCAAGATGGTGTATTGCCAATAAGCAAGACTGTGAAGATCTGGTAAGGAATGATATGCACAATGATATGGGGAGTTTATATCATCTCTCAAATGATTTTAGTCCTAATTTTGGATTTGAAAACATTTTTAAAATTTTTATGGTCCTCAAGATCAGCAACTAAGCCCACTTTTTCATTGTGTCAAAGGGGGAGAGAGTGTTTGCAGAGGAAGGAGTGTGTGCATAGCTTTGTGTTGGTGTTGAAATCAATTAAAAAGGGGGAGACTATTGAGGTATTATTAATGATGTATAAAAGGTGTCCAATAATGTCCATGAGGTGTAAAAAAGTGTTCATGAGGTGTCAAGGTTGCTATTTAGTCAATGACAAAGTGTGCTTCAATAGTCATGTATGGATCTTTAGTGTTTGGGTGGATAGGTAGGTTGATGGATGTGTTTGATAATTTTATCATGTTGCATAGGTTATATGGAGTTATTTTAGTGAGTATGGAAGTTATATGTTTCCATTTAGATCATTCTTTTGGTCATTGTGGTCATCTAGGTGTAATTGGTCTGTTGGAAAATCAAGTTGAGTGAGAAGATTGATGACATCAACATTCACACATGTGGAAGTGTCAAAAGGATTTGGTCACATGGATATGATTAGTTTTGTTCCAAGATCATATGGTATAAGTTTTAGGTCATCAATATGTGTGTATAAAAATATATAATGTTGTAAAGTTGGCTTCCTAGGAATATTTAGGATTTAATAGTCATTAATTAGCCAATAGTAGGCTTTTACTTTTATATGCCAACAAAAACATTATGAATATTTAAGAGGAAAACTATGATAGTGAAAGGATAAAGTGTTGAAATAGAGCATAGGGAAGATATATTCTCTCAAAAAAAAAAGTAAACAGGTAAACCCCTCATATCCAAATCAATAGAGGAAAGATCCCTATAGTTTTGTAGATGCAATAGGGGGACTAATAAAACATATGTTCAATATTTATGACCAATCAATTAATATGTTACAATAAATAAGTACCATTTAATATCTACAGTAAATTATTGACAATGTACAGTGTGTAACTAAATCTATGTATGATATTATTCAATTAATAAGGTCTACAAAGGATAAATCCCAGCCTAAATGGGGCAACATATATCAATATACAATAAAATGGATGATATGCAAATCAAAATCAACTTCTTAATTGACGAAACAATAAACATGACATATTCCTATTTGAACCTAATAACAACACCAGATGTTGCATGGTCCCAAAATCATGTGGCCACCAAGAGATAGTTTATTTGGCTAGCATCGAGAGATGTGAGCTTTAGTGAAACAATTTATAGGTCATAAGAGAGAAGGAATATTGATTTTGAAGGATATGAAAATTAACAATGTAATCATTCTTGTCTAGAAATAAGTATTTAAACCCATTTTTGAGGACCTTCTCCAAACTAAAATTTATATTTTTTGAGTGAAAATTGAAGGAACAATTCACAAAACTAATGAATAAATCATGTAACTAGTTATTTTTTATATAATTAAGATGACACAAATAAATAATCTCTATGTGGAGGTTAGAGTTGCATTAGTCCTGAACCAAAATTTGATGGATAAACTCCCAATTTTTTTAAAAATGTCTTTGCTCAATTTTGAAGCCATTAACATTGATTTTTAGGATAGCCATACCTTATATTTTTAAATAGAGGTATCAAAGCAATCAACTTTGATAGTTGGGGCACCATGTACATAAGGGACTCAACCTTAAACCCTGAACTATATGTTAGTAAAAACCTAGAATGGGCTTGCCTATGTGCCATTTCTCACTTTCACTACTAAAATTACATCAGTGATAACTCTATTTATAACTGCAACTACAATAGCTACTAAAAACATGCAAGTTCCACCTCCTAGTACTGTCATAGCATTGATAAATTTTGGTATAATCACATGTTCTAGTTATAACTTGATTTTATCTTTGGGTTGGTTAGTTTTGTAACTAAGACTTCTTTTGACTAAAATTATTATTTATGGTCACCTTCTAAACAAGCATACTATGCATGATTTTAGACATATAGTCTATTATTCAACAATGTAATTTTAGAATTTTCTTAAGAGATGAGAAATATACATCCCAAGATATATATAGTTGTATCCTCCAGATTTTAAAGGGAGGAGAATTTTGGTTAGTGAGATAAATAAGAAATTCTAAGGATTATTCTGCAACTTGACTTAATGTGAAAATCTTGTTCTTTTTCAAACCTTGTATTTCATTGAAGGAGTTCTATCACTCTTGTAATTTATTATGTGGGCTATGTATGAGTTCTTATTTAAATATAGTTATTTAAATTGTGATATTGATGATTTGATTATTTTCTCTATGTATTAATCATAATCTCGCTTTGTAGATGTGTAGGCACAATCTTACAAACATAACAACCTTTGGTTATGTGCATTAAATTTCACTGTATTTGGCTTCCTTAGACTCTAAATGTGTTTGAGTATTTTGTGTGATAATAGTAACCTACAACATGCATTAGTTCTCACTCACTTGTCTAACCTATAATTCAAATTCTAGTTTAGAAAGGTTTCATCTATCTTTGACCTATAAAATGTGTTTTTGCCCAAGCCTTCTCTCTTTTTTAGATTTATTTTGATCTTGCCCACCTTAGGTTAGAATCATCATCAATCCACCCATCTCAATTTGATCTATAGTCCTGTCATATCTAAAAAATTTGAGTTAAACAATTATTTTTCTCACTATTATTCCACCACTAATTTGTTTACAATACCTAATACCCTACAACTTGTGCTTTGGACTGAATATTTATATACTAATCTTAACAGATTAGAGGCTACCTCATAAGGTACCATAGTGTGCATAAAACATACATCAACATAACTATACCTAGTAAATGTATTATTCCCTCCACACAAGATGTAGCCCTGACTAATGTATAAGTATATATGTCATTCTCTTCATCCAATATTAAACCCCACCTAATACATAAGGGCTTCATTCTTGATATATTTTACAAAACCTACCTATAAAACTTATCTATGGGCTAACTATGAACTGCTGACATTGTTAAATTTAATATATTATATCAAGTAATAAGCATTAAATACCTTTTAATGGTATTTTTATACATTACATGTGTTAAAACTAAAGTTTTAGATTTGGTATAATGTCATATACTAACTATCTATAGGTAGTCAACATGACAACTTTTTAAATACCAAATTTCATAAAACTATATGTTTGAAATCCAAGACATTTTAAATATATAGTAGTAATTTAAAAACCCTTTTATTTTCATTCTTTTTTGGGTGAGGATTATTCATTTACCAAAATCCATGATATATAACTAAGTCTATTTGATCATAACACACTAAACAATGTTGTAATACTTTTCTTTTTTTATTGAAAAGTATTGTGACATTGTTTATATGTAAACAATCGCACATAATTTTTTTTTAAAATTAAATATAACACATTTAAAAATGAAAATATATATTCAATACCTTGTTGAAACATTACTTATGCTTAAACAAGGGAATGAAGCACCAAATCCCTATGGGAAGCAGAGCTCAGAGTTGGTAAAGGCTATATAACAGTAAGAAAGCATGAAATGAGTCTTTTACAACTGTAAAAACAAATTTATGTAATCCTATATAAATTTAATTGTAAATCATATTAAAATTAAGCCCATCATAAAATTAAACATGTTGGATTTATGTTTTGTATTGATCTAAGCAGTGGAGATGCTAAGTATCAATAACATAGGCGTTTTTTTATCATTGCCTTTGTAAATGTTCATAAAGTAATAAATCTATATCTTGTTCTCAAGTTGTGATACAAAATTAATGTAAAACTTATCCTAAATGGTATAAATAATTTATTCAAATCTTATTAGACATCATAAATTGATTTATTTATGAGTTTAGTATAAATTTATAAGAGGCTACTAAGTAATATTAGTTGATAGAAATATGTAAACCCATTAATGAGAAACTATATGAGATGAAATAACAAATATATCAATTTCATGTCCTAGTATTAAATTATGAATATGTTTTAAAGAAATTATTGAATTGAAGGGATCAATAAAACTGAAAAGAAAAAAAAATGATGAAATATCCTGAATTAGGTAAGGCACAAGGTCGATTTATGATTTATAAAAAATGCATGATGTACACTATAGCTAATTGCATATTATTTTTCCAAATAAGCTTGTTTAAGTATCTTTTGTCATTATGAAAATGTTAAATACCATGCATGTAACAAGGCATTGAATTAAATTAGTCACTCGTAACTGTATGAGCAATATGTATTAACCTGAATAACATAATATAAAAATTAGAATCAAATTTTTTTATGAGAATTTAAATCAAAACAAAAGGCACAATTTGGAAGAGAAAATATAGCTAGAAAAGGATTTAGATAAAGATCCTAGAAGTTTTTCAGGTGTACTGATAAGTAGAAGATAAAAAAAGCTTGATTGTTGGATTGCATGTTAGTTTTTTACTTGTCAAACTAGGCATGTTCATAGGATTAAGATAATGTAATTAATGTGAACATATAATGTGTTGGTTCCTAGTTTTAGACCTTATACACTTGACCTTACACACTTAAGAAAATGGAAAACTAAGATGAAAAAGTTGTCAGTATCTCATTGTAGCTGGGGAAGGGTTTAGCATCAAGATTAGAATGAATGTAAAAAATGACTGAGAGGCACCCACATATGGTATGGTCAGCTCCCTACTACTTTTGGCTTTGTTTTAACCAAGGTGAGAGGACTTAAGGGGTATATTTCTCACATAGAGAGATTATACAATTCAAATTATATGGGTATTTTTAGCATAAGGGAATACAAATGTGACTAGGGTACAACCAAACACATTCACTCCACTTGTGAAGGGTAATCACACAAAATGAACGAATGCACTAGCTCACATACAAACTACTCAAGACAGATGAGGAAATGTCTACAATCTTCATTCTATAGAATATTCAACAACAGGGGTCAAATGGAGAACTATAACACTATGATTTAAAACACAAAATACAAACACATGTTAAGTATACAATATTTATGCATCTACAAGAAAATAACACTCATAATATGTAATTGGGTATATTATTTATAGGGTAGGACAAATTGACAGTTATAAAAAAGAGGGTGGTGCATTTGTGGTCTTCAAACAAAAGGGATTCTTTCAAAATCATGACATCACCTATTTCAAAGATGTAAAAAACTTAAATGAAAGCTAATGGAACTACCAGGAGTGATTTATGCCTATTGGTGCCAATGAAATACAAACACCCAAATGATCCTTGAAATTATAGAATATACACTAAAACTAGAATATCACCTATTTTTTCCCATTGAATCCCTAAACCTAGGGTGGCCTAACAAGTTATTCAAAAACATATTTCCAAACATAACACACAAAGGGATGTATAATCTAGTTCTAAGCCTAAGATGACAACCAATAATGAGAAAAGAACAAGATGTCCAATCAACAACATTTGTAAAACATATTACTGTACCTCATCAATAAAAAAAATTAGAGAACCACAAGCATTTTCATTAAATTTGCAAGAAAATATTACACACATCAGTGTTTCAAAATGTTTCCATGGGGATAAACATGGTGTATTTTCTCCATGTTAGGTAGGGGAGATATATAAACATGCTCTCAGAGATTAACAATGGTTTTTTTTAGAGATAAAATGCACACAATAGTGATCCCAAAAGGTGGAAGAGCCTATACTAAGGAATAACAACAACAAAAAATAATGACCAACCCTCAATAGAAGACAAGATTTCTATTTATATAATTTAAATATGGGACTGTGGGTCATAATTTTTAAAATTGAAAAATAAACTTTCAAGTCTACCAAGATGCTTCCAATTGGAAAATATTCCCTTGCCACACCTAAAATATTCATCTATTTGTAATAAAAATCATAACTGTAACTGCCTCTATGAGGAATGATGAAGATTTGGAGAACATCCTTTGATTTCATGGTAGAAGATGCCTTTCACATGAATTAGAAGGAGAATATTCATGGTAGAGGGCTGAACAAACTTTGTCATCATGTATAACTACCTGGGGATGTTCTTGACCACTTGCTTGCATAGATAGAAACTTCTGGATAGATGACCTCCCTCTCATGCATGGCATGGAATAGTCTAATTTTTCCATGATGTCACAAGACTAATCCACAATCATGGTAGAGATAAAAATTCATCCATAATTATTATTGAAGAGCACATTCTCGAATGGCCCACAAACCTTCTTATACACTTTGAATTTATTCCCATCTATTAAGGAGCCATCAATTTTAAATTCTAAGCCAAAATTCACCACATATTGACACGTGAAGATCCCATATTTGTTTTGAGATCCATTTAAAGTTACACCATCATCTCATACTATTGGATCTACTCATCCAAATAAATACAGACCATAGATCTATATCTGACTCATTGTGATCATGACACATGTCACTAATGTATTCAACCTAGACCCTTTGAAAATTTCATCTTGGTTCACACTGTTGGATCTTTTTTGGTTGATAAAATGTTTTCCATCTAATCATGATCCAAGGGATAAAATGTCATTAGATGTTACCTATTCTTAAACCCAAGGTCATACCACCTAGCAAGCCCACGCAATTTCTCAGGTTCTCTATGGATAGTGTCAATTGATTGGGCATTATCATGCCATGTGGTAGTAGATCTCTATATATCGGCCCCATTCAACTATAAAATGATCACTCATATCATTGGATCTTTGGAACATGCTCAAACCTTTTAATCATTCCCTATGATATCAGAACTTGTCATGCCTATATTTGTCCTAGGTTCTTTAGACTATCCAAATTAGATCACACACTATCAGATCCTACTCCACATTAATGTGCACCAATATATCTACCTCCATTTAAACTCAAATGGATACTTCACATGGCCTAAATGTAACACTCACATGACTGTCTTAGAATATTTGAACCCCAACAGTCACTTGTCATGGCATAAAATTAACTTTCATATGCCTATCAATGATTTTTTTAAGACCAATATGCTTATACAATTTAGAAAAATTTCTTCAAGACATTAATTATTAAGCCTTATACTCTAGACCTTTTGTTTTGGACTTTACTCATTGGGCCTTTTATCTTTAGGATTCTTTTTTTCATCAACACTTTTTTCATTATTAGGATAATTATTCTGCAATAATTCCCTATTGATCTTTGAGATTTTTGTGGTCTACAACAATTCTTTATGCATTTTGTTAGGATAATTATTTCATACATTTTGTTTGGAACATTTTCCCTAAAGCATATGAGATCTTTAGAACTTTTCTTTGTCAAGACAATTATCTCAAACAAAATGTCTAACATAATTTCCCTAAAACAAATGAGCCCTACATTTTTCCTGAAGTAATTAAACTTTGCACTTTTTTTTAAACATTGAAATTCTTTTAGGATTTTTTTTGGAAAAATACCTGAAGGAATTAACACTTCAAACTTTTTGTGTGGGCAAAATGTCTGAAATAAATAAGGGGTTTACATTTTTCTCAAAACAATGCAATTTTATTGATTTTTTTGTCATGGATAATTTTTCTGATGGAAAAAAGTTTTTAGACTTTTTATGTGAACAAAAACCCTGAAGACTTATTTTCATCAAAAAAAATGTCCCAACAAAAAACCCAAATATCCTAATTCTTTATACATACTAAGTAAAGATTGAATTAAGACTTAGCCAATGTAACATGAAACATGACATATAATGAACATACAAAAATAGGATTTGGGACAAGGACTTAGGAATTTAAACTTGGATAGGGTTAAATTTCTTTAACACAATTTTAGGGACTAACACTAGCTCTCACCTAGGGATGCATACCCTTTGTAAGTATGTAAAGAATACCAAAACATAAGACCAAGTGCCAATACAATGGGGCATGGAGTTAAAACTTAGAAATTTTAGCAAACACTCAATAAATCAATGGTAGACTTGATAAAAATAGATTAGGAGGATCTAAAAATGAATACATGATAGAAAAGGGAAACTATACAAATAAAACCTAAAGCAAAGGGGTAATAAAGTAATAAGATAATAGAAAGATAGAACTATACACTATACAAAAATATACACAAGTGGTGCACTCAATTAAGGAAGTGTTTAAGATACCTGGTATTGATTATAAGCTCCAATATTTCACCATCCAATTCTCTTAATAAAAAGTTGTGTTCTCCAATCCGAGAGTCTATGGAATAGGGACCCATCCACAAGGCATTAAATTTGCCATGCTTGCCCTTTTCCTCATGCTTGTTGTCCCAAATTAGAACTAGATCACCTACAAATAAAGTCCTTGGAGTAACGTTACTATCAAATATATTCTATAGATTTTCCTTGAACTTGAGTTGTCTTTTATGAGCTTATCATCAAATTTCATCAAGCTCAATAATCTGGTTCATCCTACTTTTATAGTGGTTGATCTATTCATCATCCTCTAGTTATCACATGATTTGATAGGTGTTCAACTGTAAATTCATAAGCAGAAATGCTTAAACTCCATAAAGAAGTTCTAAAGTATTTTTTCCTATATCTCTCTTAGGCATAATCCTATCAACTAATAAGGCAAACTTCAACTTTTCACCCCACTTCTTATTTGATTCCAATGTTTGTCTGATGATTTGATCAAGTTATTGTTACCTAATTTTTATTTCTCATTCCCTTGAGGATTGTAGTTAGAAACATAGGTCAATTAAATACCATATTCTTTCCATAATGCCATTAAGGGTTTGGATTTGAATTTTATGGCATTATCTATGATTAGTTTGACAAGCACACCAAATCTACAAATGATTTGATTCAACAAAAAATCTATTACTACCTGGTGTGTTACTTTACTTATTGAAATCACCTCAACCCATTTTATAAAGTAGTTGGTTACAACTAGTATCCATCCATGTCTAGATCTTGATGAATCAATAATTTCTCTAATTAAATCCATTCCCTATTGTCTAAATGGGCCTTTAATCATCACAATAGACAAAGGAAGAGAACTTAAATCTTTCATCCTCCCAATAAAGCACTAACACTTCTCACACTTTCTAAATTTCTAAACAACATATTTGAAAAATGATGGCCACCAATAATTAACTCTCAAAAATTTATGAGTTGTAACCTTAGGTACAAAATGGCCACCACATACTCCACTATGGAAGTCTTAAATTAGGTCAATAGTTTGTTTTTTTAGCACACGTCTTAGGAGAACCTCATCTATATTCTTTCATTCTAGTCCATTCTTAGTCAAGAGGTATTTTTTTTAGACAAGTTTGAGAGTTATTCTTTGATTTTTTTCCAATTCAGGGAGATAATTTAGATTTTTCAAGTATTAGACAATGTCTATATACCATAGAGACATGTTAAACTGACTCAACAAATCATTAGTATTGAAAATAATAGTGTTTACATCAATAGATTGAAAATTGGTCTTAGCCATAAGATTGTCTAAACCCATCCATCACATTAAATTGGTGGTTTGAATATCCATATCATACTCTTTCAACTTGTTGAACCACCTACATCTCTTGCTAGATAATTTAGTTTGAGTCAAGATGTCCTTAATCATGGTATGCATGACATAATCAAAAATGTTTGAACTCATAATATAAGGCCTAAATGTATTGACACCTTTCAAAAGAGAGAAAACTCACTTTTCCATGATGGTATAGTTCATTTTAGGACCTTGTATAAATTTTATAAATAAGTATATGGGATGCTCATGACCATCTTCATTCTTTTGAAAAATAATATTAACAATAATATTGCATGATGCACAAGATAATATTTGAAATAACTTTATGTAATTAGGGATACCCAAGATAGGACTAGACTTTAAATCTCCCTTGATTTCATTTAATGATTGCATGGCCTTCTCCTACCATTTTATGGTCTGGTACTTATTCAACATAGAAGTAATATGCAAATTAATCTCTACAAAATTGGACACAAACCTCCTTACAAAGTCAATTTGTCCAAAAAAAGACTAAATTCCTTTCTTAGACAATGGGATAGGAATTTTATCAATATCTTTGACCCTGTCAAGGTCAATCATGACACCATCCTTGGATACTAAATGTCCCATCAACATGGATTTTTTTACTCCAAAGTGACACTTCTTTGGATTAAGTGAAATACTAAACTCCTTGCATCTGATCAACACTTTTTCCTGATGCTCCAAATGTTCTTCTCTAGTCTTGGAATAAATAGTAATGTTGTTCTGATACACAAAAATGAACTAGTTAATTATCCCTACAAAATCAACATCCATAGCTTAATAAAAAATTTCACCAACATTTATCAACCTAAAATGCATGCTCATAAATACATACATGCCCCAAGGTATTGTGAATGAGGTCTTGGGTCTCTTGGATTATTTCACCACAACCTATTTGTATTTGGAGATATCATCTAAAGTAGATAACATCTCTGATCCTATAACACTCTATAATAGATTGTCCATATTGGGTAAGTGATAATTGTCTTTTAAATAAGCTTTATTCAAATTCGTAAAATCCACACATAAGTGGATATCACCATTCTTCTTTCTCACAGGGACTAAATTTGTAACCCATGATGAGTACTTGATGGGTTGAATGATTCCAGTGTCCCTTAGCTTTTTTAATTCATCCCTCATGTTGGTGGCTAAGATGGGGTTAATAGGTCTCTATTTCTACCTTAAAGGCTTGCTATCAGGTTGTAATGGGATGCCATGATGGAACAAATCTTCCATATATGATTTATTTTTATAATAAGACC
This sequence comes from Torreya grandis, assembly GCA_037957365.1. Lineage (NCBI taxonomy): Eukaryota > Viridiplantae > Streptophyta > Pinopsida > Cupressales > Taxaceae > Torreya > Torreya grandis. The sequence goes on from JARHVA010002078.1 coordinate 2,698,305, forward strand.
ATGCTAGATAATTTTGGTACCTTTTAATTAGCTGCATGTAATCTTTCTTCTCAGTTACACTTAGGTGAGTACCTATCCAAACATTTCTTGTATTCTCATGAGAACCTAATTTTCACTCAGTCACATCTTTTGAGATTAATAAATCTCTTGATTTGATTATATTAGCTCCATCAAAATATTCTTCTAAACTTACCAATAATCTAAAGATTGTGTTTGTCTTCAGATGAATAATGTCCTTCCCAAACAAGGTTTCCTTTCCATCACAAACCTAAACTATGGATTCCAAGTCTATGAGATGATTATGGAACTTAGCTTCATAATTTAGAAACCTTCTAATCTGATCATCATCATTAAACACCTACCAATGATGAAAATTTTCTAGGACTGAAGGCCTAACAAGCACTTCCACCTGATATTGACAATGAAGGCTTTTATTTACAATATCAAATTAAGCACCTGAACCTAAGATTTTATCAACTTCCTCATTAAAACTTCTATCATGATAACAAATGTTGAATGCATAAATAAATTCAATAAAATCATAAATAACATTTCGATATTATTTCCACATTTTATTTTTTGTGGCATGATCATTGCAGACCTACTTTACCACTAACTCAAAATCACCCTTGACAATCAAATTTTTAATTTCATATTCATGGGAAATATAAAAGCCATGTAAGAGTGCCTCATACTCAACAGTAGTATTCATGCACTCAAAGGACAACTAAAAATAAAAAATAGAACATTTACCATTGGGGGCATAAAAGACAACCCCATATCCATTTCCAAGATTGGAACAAGCCATATCAAAACACATCTTCCAAACTACACTTTCTTTGTTAGATTCAACATCAAGAAAATATATTGTTCACTACTATCAACATTCCCAACAAATTTACGCAATTCAACATTTATGTATAATACCTCATTCAAATCATTTTTTGTATCTTCAATTATATGTAGCATTTTTGGCTCTCTATAAATTTTAAAAATCTTACCCTCTAATGGAATGGTGGCATAAGATAATTCCATCTATACACTTCCACCCATGCTAATAACCCATTTTCATCACATCATCATCCCCCACTTAGGTAGATAGTCTACAACTACCACATCCATATTTAAATACTTATAGGGATGAACTACCAACTATACAATTAATCCCTTGACTTGTCCCACAATTGGTACCTCTCATGATTCCATGGCTTAAAATTTTCCAAAGGTTGATGTACTCTTCACTCTTAGCTCATTTAGGACACCTAGGGGAATCATATTACAAGAAGATCTAGAATCAAACATATAGTTGTGGATAATTAGGCCATTGATCAATAGGGTTATATAAAATAGATCCATATTCAGCTAACTCTCCACTAATGCAGTCCCCAAAAATTTGGATTAGGTCCAATAACCTTTTATGATTCCTCATCTTATTTTTGGGGTGCTTGGGGTAATTCAATTTCATTCACATCATATCTCTAACCAAATTCCAAGTACTCAAAATCCCTCTTCCTATGTTTAGGTATTTGTAATAATTTTACAAGTGGCATGATGATTTTTATTTGACTTAATATTTGGGCCATATCACACATGCGATACTAAGGAAGAGGCGTATTTGTTGGAAGGGTAACAAGACCTTCAATTTGGATGCATTCACTTACTGTCAGAAGTGGAGTAGGTTGAGATGGATTAACACTCTTAACAATAGTATTTATGGGTGGATTTATCTTAACATCACCTGCACCCTTAGGAATACTCGATAAGATAGGCATTTTGTTGTTTTTAGTGGGATCACCTCTAGGATTAGCAACTTAAGACATGGGTACTATATTAGAAGCTTCTAGGACTATTTTGGCTTTTTTTGCTTCCTTTTTTACATTCCCTACCTTTGGATTTTTAGGGGTAGTGTCTTGAGTATCAACTCTTGGTTGCCTACTTCTCAAGTAACATTCCTTCTCTTGGGCAATTGTTGCATTAATTAACAATTTCCTATCCTCAACTAATGGAATTCCCCCATGATATTTATTAATCATCATATAGTGTAAGAGATCAAAATCATGAATGGGAAATTCATATGTTTTTGTCATAGTAACATCACAAGCATAGTAAAAAATCAGGACACTCTCCATTTTGATCGCACTCCAAAACTAATCAATCATAATAACATTCAACATTTCCTTGGAGGTAGACATTTTGCTTTGGGTACTTCTATAATCGAACATATAAATATCATATTTGGATGATGCATACTTAGGTTCATTGAATCTTCATCAATTTGTTTAGCAGTATCACATGGAGGGTGTGGAAGGAAGCATTTATCACACCAATCAATGTTTAAATTAGAATTCATAACATTTACCTTGGAATTTAAAGGATCAGGCACCTCTTTTCTAGCCCCTTTATTTTGGCTTCTCTTTGTCCTTTCTTCACATGTAGGCCTCCTCCCTTTATCATTATCTTGATTATGGAAATCAATCTTTCCTTGTACTTTATTTGAATTAGGATCCCTATCCTTACTGGTAGACATATATAGGATCTCTTTCTCATCCCTGCAAGCTTGTAAGACATATCTTTGATAGCAGCAACCAAATTCTTGATAGTCTCCTCCAAATTGGTTATCATTATGGAATGTACCTTTTTGGATTGACCAATTTTACATCAACCCACTTGTTTATGGGCTTTCCCACCACTTGATATTATTCTCAGTTTGGATTACCATATTGAACACTAATTAAACACCAATCATAGGTTTGTGGGAGCTTTATCTCATAAGTAATACACATTCTTCTTGTTAAAGGCATCATAGTGCTTTACCAATCACACTTTATCACTATACCTAATGTTTTTAGGTAGCTACATCATAACATTATTGAACTAGGTGTTGAAGTCCTACACACATTTGTTAGGATTATTTTTGATATTTTCAAATTTAGCTAAAAGAAACCTAGGATCAACTCTTTCACCATACTAAATTCTAAATACATTCCTCATCTCTTCACATGAATAATGCACCTACGGGGAAGAGAGTTGAACCATTCATGAGCATCATCCTCCAGTGTGTGCACAAATAGCATGATGCACACATAATCATACTCAACCTCAGAATATTCAATGATATTTTGAGAATCCCTCAAGTGTTGATCACCACTCATTTCATTGTTCACTTGAAACATTTGGAGACATTTCCTAACTTCATTTGGGACTTCATTAGGATAGCCTTCCATTTGATCAAAATTGGTATGCTTGAATCTAAAAACATAGAATATAGGATGTTCATTCTCATCTTAGTCCCTATGCCTCATTATTGGTTTAATTGGAGGTTCAATAACAAATGGCAAAGGGATGTGAGGGGGTGAATGAGGTGGACTTGGTAGATCAAACTTAGGAGGGGAGTTAGTTGGTTGAGAAGGAGTTGGATAATAAACATGACTATAGGTTTCTAAACTGATAGGAAAGCTATGATAGTCCTTAATAATGGGAGGGTTAATAAATATTTTAAGATTATCAAAATCTTAACAACCCTTAGTAGTTGATCTTTACCCTTCAATAGGCTTCCAAACTTGTCCCCTTCTCGTTGGATGAATACTTAAAGCAGATATGAGTTTCTTTTATGGGTCACTTCTAAAAGATGATCTCAATCCTTCTATTTTTGAAAAAAAAGAAAATAATCTAAGTTGAAAGTTAGCAAAGATAATTCAAACTAGGCACTATTCTTCTTGAAACCAGATGATAAAATGGATTCGTCACTAGAAACAAAATTCTAGAATAAAATAATTAACACACTGACTATGATACATGTTGAAAACATATTTTACTGAAGTTAATGATGAGATATAATAAAAAGACACTAAAATTTTCAAAATAATGTTCAAAAGTGACAAAACACCTTTCAACATGCAATTTTATTAGCTCTTTTTAATAAACTCAAAAAATGTCGAATTATCAAATATTTCAATTCCTAGCATGTCTCCAGTGGAGTGTTATGGCATTTATGGCCAACATAGTCAAAATGTAACAAATATAGTAGATAACTTCACAACATGAAATACTTACAACAACTCTCTACAAGAGTCCCTAGTAATACAAGTAACTGTGACTTTGACTTAATCCTTGACAATGGCACCAATTGAATGGTGACATTAATGAACCAAAGACAATCAAATTAGTACAAATATAGGTAGATAAATTTTCAAACAAACTACTTATAGCTCTAGCTCTCTATAAGAGTCCCTAGAAACATAAGTACTATGAGTGTCTTTTATTTCCCTAGAAATGGTGCCAATTGAGTGTTGGTTCCCAATTATACACCTCATATGCTCAGCGTTGCACACTTGAAGAAAATGGTAAACTAAGTTGAAAAACCTGCTAGTATGTCATTGTAGCTAGGGAAGGGTTTAACATCAAGACTAGACTAAAGATAGAAATTGATTGAGAGGCACCTAAAAAGGGTATGGTCAACTCCCTACTACTTTTGGCTCTACTTAAACCAAGGTGAGAGGACCTAAGGGGTAGCTTACTCACATTAAGAGATTTTACAATTCAACCACCATGGGGATTTTTAAGACAAGGGAATACAAATGTGACCAAGACACAACCAAATGTGTTCACTCCACCTAGGAAGGGTTGTCACATAGAATGAATAAATTCACCATATCACATAAAATATACTCAAGATAGATGAGGAAATGTCTAAAATATTCATTCTATATAATATTGAACAACAAGGGTCAAATTGAGAACTGTAGCACTATACTTCAAAACACAAGACATAGACACATGTTAAGTATACAATATTTATGCATATCTATACAAATAACACTCATAATATGCAAATGGGTTTATTATCTGTAGGGTAGGATAGGGTAGGACAAATTGATAGTTATAAAAAAGAGGGTGGTGCATTGGTGGTCTTTAAACAATAGGGATTCTTTCAACATTCATGACATCACCTATTAAAAATATGTAGAAAACTTAAATGCAAGCTAATGGAACTACCAAGAGTGATTTACACTTATTGTTTCCAATGAAATAAAAATACTCAAATGATCGTTGAAATTACAGAACATATACTAAAACTAGAATATCACATGCTTTTTCCCATTGAATCCATAAACGTAGGGTTCCCTAATAAGTTATTCTACAACATATTTCCAAACATAATACACAAAGGGATTTATAATCTAGCTTTAAGCATAAGATGGCAGCTAGTAATGAGCAAAGAAGAGGATTTCCAATCAACAACATTTCTAAAACATATTACTGCACTTCATTAATAAAAAATAGTAGATAATCACAAACATTTTCATTAAATTTACCAAAAAATGTTACACACATCATTATTTCAAAATACCGCCATTGGGATAAGCATGGTGGATTTGCTCCATATTAGGTAGGGGAGACATATAAACATGTTCTCAGATCTTGCTAATGGCTATACAACTACAAACACCTTTAAAAGAGATAAAATACACACAACAATGATCCCGAAATGTGGAAGAGCCTATATTAAGGAAGAACAAAAACCAAAAATAAATACCAACCCTTAATAAAAGACAAGACTTCTATTTATACATTTTAAATCTAAGACTATGGATCACAATTTTCAAAATTGCAAAACAAACATTCAATTCCACCAAGATGCTTCCATCTGGAAAATATTCCCTTGCCACACCTAAAATCTTCATCCATTTATAATAAAAATCATAACTCTAACTATGTGTACAAGGAATGATGAATATTTGGAGCACATATTTTTATTTCATGGAAATAAATGCCTTTTACATGAGTTAGAAGGAAAACATTCATGGTAGAGGGCTGAAAAAACTTTATCATCATGTGCAATTACTTGGGGATGTTCTCAACCACTTACCTACATATCTAGAAACTTATGGATAGATGCCCTTCCTCTCATGCACACCAAGGAACAACATGATTTTTCCATGATGGTATGAAACTAATCCACAATCATGGTATAGATAAAAAATTATATACTATTATCATTGAAAAACACATTCTCAAACAGCTCACACACCTTCTTCTGCACTTTGAGTTTTTACCCATTTACGAAGGAGCCATTTATTTTAAATTATAATCCAATGTTCACCACATATTGACATGTGCATCTCCCACATTTTTTTTGAGATTTCTTGAAAATTTCACCATTATCCAACACCATCAGATTTGCTCATTTGAGCAAATATAGACCATAGATCCATGTTTGGCTTATTATGATTGTGACACATGTGATAGAGGTAAAATCAATGATAGGGGTGAATTATTAAGCCCAGATAATCCAAATTCTTAATCAATTAACACAATCATTATTTAATCATACACATCATTCATAGTAATGAAGAAGGGAAACAATGAAAGATCAAGCATATAAGACATGACATATGTGAGAAACCCTCTTGGGGGGAAAACCCACTAGAACCTACAATTGAAATACTATCTTATAATAACAATAAAAAATTGAGATCATCTATAATTTATCAAGTGATACCATTCCTTATTTAGTGATACTATAGTCCCACAAGGTGTTACCACACCTGTCTAGTTGAGCAACAATAACAACTAGACTTTTGCCAAGCTTCACCTTACAAGGAGGCTAAAAACCTAGCTATGTTGATTAGCCAAAACAACACCTATGAACACATCTCCTAAAAATTTATTACCTACCAATATAATGAAGATACAAAGTATATCATCTCTCTTCAACTCTATATACTGAAAGCAACCAAAACATCCTTTTAGATCACCCTAGACCTCTTCGCTCATACTCAACCTACAATATCACTATAATGACATAAGAAACATGACCCATAGGTCATACACATATTCTTGAATCTTATCTACTTATCAACTCATCTATTGGCCACTCTCCCTCTCCTTCACTCCATAACTCTCACATGCACACCCTTACTACTAGTCTAGAAACCATCTTATTTTGTTTTACTATATATAGAGCCATCATGAATATTAATTCCTTGGTCAGACATTAGATATGCCTTAACCATTAAGGCTTATCTCACACCAAAACATGTCTCAATACAATCCACAAAGTTTGGCCATAACATTCATGGGTTACCCTTAAGCAACAACCCCTTTCAATTAGGTCATACTAGCCTTTATAGGTCTCATGGTAACCTATTCACTCCATTAGCACAATAATGAGAAAAATAGAAACATATATCCACTTCCAATTGCATATGTCCACTCTAAATGACCCCTTAGTCAACCTTATATTATCATAGTCATCTCTACTCACCTTTGGGTATGCTCAATCAATTCAAATAATGACCTAGTACATAGGAACACCAAAAGGAAACACACAATCAACATATCAAGCATTATTCATACTCAATATAGATTTATCACACATCAAAAATCTAAAAAAATCATCCTCATGAAGTCTAAAACACTCCCTAATAGTTAATTCATAATAAAGTATTAACACAACATCAACACAAGCTCAGTTATCTTTCTCAGGTCACTTATAGTCCATGGTCAAACACACAGTCAACTTCTAACCCTTTTTTAATAATTCATATGATTTTTCAAACCTTCATAATGCACATAAATGGTCTTAATTTATTCTAAAACATAATCAAATATATATTTCATTATGAGATATCAAAACAATATTTAAACAATCTCAAATATCCTTCTCAGGTCATTCGCAGAACATAGTCACATACATAACAAAATTTTAACCTTCATAACTTTGATTTCACACACTTTAATGCCTTATAACTAGGTTAATTACATTCATCATGGATTAATATTCAAATTTGTTTTTGATATCACCTTTTAATTCATCTTGGATCAAAATTTGTGGACAAAATACAAAGCACTAGTTTTTCCTTTGTTAAATTCAAATATTTGAATTCAAACAGTCGTAGTTAAACATTGGTCACCATGCTATCATCTCATGTCATCTATGATTATATTAAATAAAAAACATCAATATTATTTTTAATTTAACTCATATTTCACCACTTCCTAAATTTTAAACTTTGAACACTTGTCCTCATCTCGTGCAGTCTTGTAATCTTGATCACACACAGTCTGTCGATCTCTTCGATATTTTTCTTTATTTAAAAATGCTAGACAACTATCACTTTAAACTCTTGATTTTAATACACACAATTGATCTTAATCAGTACAAACAGCCACTCACCATTTATCCTTGGAATAATCTTGATCTTTATCTCTACTCAACGTTAAACATTAAACAATTGGCACCATCTCGCTACAACCTGACATCTTAGAATGAATAAGCTCCATCGATCCTTTTGCAAGGAGCTCAATATTCAAATTTTTTAACCAAAGAATACTTTTACACATTAAAATAAACATGCATCATAGATATTGATCTATATAAATGACCAGAATCTGTCGTATCTCCATTTGGTCCTAGTATTTAACATTGTGTAAATTAGACTAATTATGGGGACTATTATTATTTTCTTAAAAGGCCAATTTTGCACTTTAATAAATTTTACTAAAATTAGAGACATGATCTTAAATTTAGACCATATGATCTCCTAACATAGGAGAATCCATCCATGTGTCAAAATGATTTTGAAACTTTCACAAATGTGAAATATAACTCCATTAATCTGTTCATTCATATGTCTACCACAGAGTCAACTATGTCAAGAACTCTCTAGAAGGCCAACTTTGCACATGCATAAATTTTGATGTGCTTTATTTCATGATCTTGAATTTATATAAAATCAAATATACATAAAAATAAATAAACCCATATGATCAATGTATCCTAAAACTACCACATCTAAAATATGACTACATCAAAATGCTTACTTAGCTCTTTTCACCACATTGCAAATTTGTCTAAGTATGAGAAAACACTATCAAACTTTTTGGGGGCCCAATTTTTCAATAGAATATCTTATGTTGAGCTTTTTCATATGACATAAAATTCATCACATATAGAATAGGCACAAATATGATCATAACCATATGACCAACTCCCCATGACTCATCCACACATGGCAATGGTGACATCATTAAACTGCCTACTCAAATTTTTTGCCACTAGACCCAAATTGTCTAAATGAAAACAATGATCAACTAGGTGAAATCCACTCATTTTCATAAGAAATAAAAGCATATAAAACCTCTTATAGAATCCTTTTCATATGGTCAATACTCCATAATCCTTCCCTATCATCTCAAACCATGTTAAAACTAAAGATCAACTAAGTATACTTCAAGCATACTAGGACACACATATTTCACACTTTGTCATTATCACTTAGACTATCAAATCACTTCTTACACTCAATTGGAAATCTACATGACATCTGTCAAGAATCTATAACCACAAAAAATTTTGATACCACTTGTCAAGATCTAGGAAGCATAATTGATTACCTTTGTATAAGCAACTAAACATAGAATTTAACCAGAATGCACAAGTAACTAGAATTTAGAAATAACACAGAATATGAGAGACAATACCCAATTGTATTAATACTCTTCTAGAAGGAAATACAATAAAGAAGATGCCACAGTCTTCTTCCTTACACACCTCTAGGGCTCCCACACCTCTAGGGCATAAACAATAAATCTCTTCAAGAGTTATCTCTCTTGTAATATCAATTACAAACACAACTCAACACACAGAGCTGTCAACTAGTTAGTAAAAAAACTGCCAGTACATTGAGTACACACCGCACTCCAAGTACGCAATCATACTTCAAATAGATCTCCCTGATCTTGCACCTTGCTGTGTTGCCCATCACCTTTGACCTTGCTATCCTACAGATCCACCTTAGACCTTACACACACAAACACCTACAAATCAATGATCTTACTTACACATGTAAATCTCCTAACCTGGCCTTGCACACCTGCCGACCAAGATCATACACACATGAAGAACCCTTCTGATTCTCCAAACCAGCACCCCTGTGGATCTTCTACCAGAACTTATACAACCTACAGCTCTACCTAATCATACACACTTGGCACCCCTGTGGAACTAGGAGGAACACACCTTACTCTCTTCACTCTGAAGGAGCTAACCTTGCTCTTACTCAACTAGCACACTTTACAATACAACCCATGAATCTATTATATAGATCTCATGCAAAAAATAATTAGACATCTAATTACAATAATTAGATATGCAACTCCAAGACTAAAATTAGCCTTTAACATGCAAACAACCAATTTGTTAACAAACTGTTTATGAAACTCATAGTTCTGAACCACACAGGTGACCGACATTGGTCCCTCTCTGGCTGGAGATGATCAACATCAGCCGATCTTGATCGATGTCAGTTGCTCTACTCACTGGATATGATCAACGTTGGTTGATCAAACCGAAATTAGTTGCTTTGCAACTTAGCAACCTCTCAACAACCTCCTCTATGTCTGCATCAGTGAAGCTTTTAGCTCCACAACCTAACTATCTCCCACTTGGAGATAAACAATGACCCTGTACCTATACCTGTACACCATCTAATTTTTTTCCTGGCTTGTATCCCTCTTCAAGATCAATCTTGGAGACCAACCACCACACATCCTATGGTGCAACTCCTATCATCCAAGTAACCTACCACATCTGCATCTACAAACCCATGTAGAAAAGAACTTGACCCTACATAGCATGTGCACTTGCTGCTAGTCCCTCTCAGATACCTGAGAATCCATTGAACTGTCGTCTAGTGCTTCTTTCCTAGATTGGCCACAAACCTGCTAAAAACTCCCACTACTGGGGAAATATCAGGGAGTACACATGTACTCAACCTCATCATGTGATTGGGGACCCTATTTTGTGAACTGTCTATCCATAGGTGTGCTACCCAATTTTGCATCCTGCACTACCTTCACACAATCATCCTGTGACAACATCAACTTGTGATCTTCCCTGTCTCTAGGATTACTCATGCCAAAGAATTTCTCTCCTCCAAATTCTTCATGACACACCTCTGAACTAACTTTACCTTTAGCTCAGAAAAATCCTGTATGTGTAACCCTGCATCAATCAAACACACAACATATAGTAACAAGATGATGTTGCAATCATTACCCACCTGGTAAAGAAACCACAATGGTTACAATGACATTGACTAAAGCCATGCTTTGTCATCCACCTGTCAAACCTGTACCACTATCCTGGCCTTCTGTCTCACGTGTCCATTCACTCTATTCTTTAACTAAGGAATCCATTCGTCTTTCAGTGCTTTCATATCGGCTGGCAACCCTACCAAATCTCCCATTTGGTTCTGCATCCTAGGAATCAAATTCCTCATTCATGCCATGCTCCCACTATTTCCTAGATCCTTCCTGCTCTAAGTGAGCAATGAGTATAAAGAAGAGGAATAACAAATTTGAGGCTTACCCTTTTAGTCCTCCATATGGGCATTTGAGACTCCTTGACAGCTTGCTGTCTGCCCAAAATCCATTCCAGTGACTGACCTCGGTCACCACACAGTCTGCATCCGACTGATGTCAGTTCCATGTGATTGTCCTGGTCACTAATGTTAGTTATCCTACTGACATTGGTCTCCACCTGCTCGACACCACTGACTTTGCCTATCTGCACATGACCGATGTCAGTGCCTATGTATTCGATGCTGGTTACTCTTGACTGATGCTGGTACCTGTGTTCTCCTATGAGTGATGACTTTTTACCCGCAAGCTCTCTTTGGATCAAAACCCTATCCAAACTGCCCTGCTTAGAAGTATCTAGTCCCATCCGCTGATCTTTGTCCATCATCTCCTCAATAAACACCAAGGCTTTCTAGTTCTTAAGTTTGTCAAACACATCTGACTTCCTCTTAAGAACATGCATCTCCTTCTTGCTCATGTGACCAAGCCTACAAAGCCACATCTTCACAACAAAAGAAGAATCAGTAATACAAGCAAGTAGATAAAGAGTACCTGCTTTCTTACCACATGATAATTCAAGTGCATCCTTGGTAACATTCCAAGAATCCACTGTGAGAGTTACTATGCATCTCTCATCATCCAACTTTTTTGAAGAAATTAGCTGCATCTCCAGGACTGGGACTTGCATGACCTTCTTCAACACCCATGTGTTGGCCATCTGCAATTTCAGCTGCACTTCCCCTTTGTCAATACATTGACAAGGCTCACCAACCCCTCTATTTGGGGCTACATGGAAAGAGGCAACAGAATCTATAAAACAAGATTCTACTTTATCCAAGGAACATCCTAGAGCATCCTGTGCAACAACCCCTACAACATCTACTTCTTTAGTTCCTTCATGCTGATCTACTACAAACCAACAATATTTCTTTACCTGTTCTTTCTTTCCATCATAATTGACCATTTTTGCCTTTAAATTCTTCCATTCTTAGCTTACTTTCTTTTGCCATTGCTATACTCCCACTCAATCAGAAACCCCTGAGAGTGACCTATAATCAAACACAAACTTGCTCCCTGCAACCTTAGCTCTGATACCACTTTGTCAAGAATCTAGAACCACAAATAGTTCTGATACCACTTGTCAGGATCTAGGAAGCACAATTGATTACCTTTGTATAAGCAACTAAACACAAAATTTAACCAGAATGCACAAGTAACTAGAATTCAGAATAACACAGAATATGAGAGACAATACCCAATTGTATTAATACTCTTCCAGAAGGAAATACAACAAAGAAGATGACACAGTCTTCTTCCTTACACACCTCTAGGGCTCCCACACCTCTAGGGCATAAATAGTAAATCTCTTCAAGAGTTATCTCTCTTGTAATATCAATTACAAACACAACTCAACACACAGAGCTGTCAACCAGTCAGTAACAAAACTACCAGTATACTGAGTACACACCACACTCCAAGTACACAATCATACTTCAAGTAGATCTCCCTAATCTTGCACCTTGTTGTGTTGCCTGTCACCTTTGACCTTGTTATCCTACAAATCCACCTTATACCTTACACACACAAACACTTGCAAATCAATGATCTTACTTACACATGTAGATCTCCTAACCTGGCCTTGCACACCTGCCAACCAAGATCATACACACATGAAGAACCCTTCTGATTCTCCAAACTAGCACCCCTATGGATCTTCTACCAGAACTTGCACAACCTGCAACTCTACCTGATCATACACACTCAGTACCCCTGTGGAACTAGGAGGAACATACCTTGCTCTCTTCACTCTGAAGGAGCTAACCTTTCTCTTACTCAACTAGCACACTTTACAATACAATCCATGAGTCTATTATATAGATCTCATGCAAACAATAATTAGACATCTAATTACAATAATTAGATCCACATCTCCAAGACTAAAATTAGCCTTTAACATGGAAACAACTAGTTTGTTAACAAACTATTCATGAAACTCACAGTTCTAAACCGCACAGGCGACTGATGTCGGTCTCTATCTGGCTGGAGATGACCAACGTCGGCTGATCCTGACCGATGTCAGTTGCTATGCTCATTGGATATGACTGACATCGGTTGATCAGATCGACATCGGTTGCTCTATAACTCAGCAACCTCTCAACAACCTCCTCCATGTCTGCATCAGTGAAGCTTTTAGCTCCACAACCTAACAACATCACCATGACATAATTGAAAATTCTCTAATAATCTCCCCCTTTATCATTGATGCCAAAAACCATCATATAACAATATACAACTCACCTTCCTTATTTCTCTTCAAACACTCCACAATAGGAACTTTCTCCCCATTTTATATACTGAAAAAGTGGGAACCAACTGATCTTGAGGACCTAAAAAAATACCAACATGAGAGGACCACCTTAGAAATATGATACAAACTATCCTTTACCTTGAGCTTAACTTTTCTTGCCTTGACAACTTCCTCTTGTTCCATGCCAACACACTCTTCAACCAAGCACTACAACTAATGAATAAAGAACACACAAAAGTAATGAAATCTGATGGAACTCACTAGGAAACATCTGATAGGGTCCCCCACTAAGATTTTTTATCCATTTCAATACTTGAGCATCTTTATATCTCTATACACCATGAAGAACCACCATACATGATTTTTAGCTTTCTCTTTCAAGCTGCGTCAAGGACCACCAAAATAAGTTTATAGCACTCAAAAAATATGAAACATGCACTAAACCAACTTGATAAATCACCTTTAAATATTCATGCCTTAATATTTTTGAGAAACTGAACAATAACACTCTTCTTCTTGCTAGACTTGTCTAGTTTCCTTTAAGCCCTTTTATGAAACTTGCATAGCCCACAAATTTCAATAAAAACACTATCAAAATCCAAAAATTCATATCTAGATCTCTCTAATATTCCCCCGCAATCACACCAAATTTCAACACCTATCTCAACATCTATAACATACTTACTTCACAAACCTACTAGCCAATTAGGCCTCCATCTTGACAAAAACATGAATAATTTGAAAACCACAAATCTTCAGATCCATGTGAATCTTGTTTTCATAACCCATTTTTCCCATTAAACCTATTACTAATCTTTATAATTCAAATCATAAGGTAAACCACTTTTTTAGCATAGCCTAAAACCCTAAAAACTTAAAATAAACAAGGTAGAAAAATCTCCTTCTAGTCAATGCACACCTCTAAAACTTCTTGCACACCTAAATACACCCATCACACACTTATAGACAAATATTTGAGCTTTCACACCTTTGATAACCCATACATGCTATAACCCATTTTAGGACCTGCATAGTCTTAAGGACAAACTAGGAAACCCAAGAGCAAACAAAAATTCTAAAATTGCACACAAAAGATTTTCAAAGCTTGAAATCACCTAAAATACATCACAAATAAGTACACAGACCTTTATAAGCATCAAAATCTTCTTGACATGGCATCAATCTCATTAGGCCACCTAAAAACACCCATATTGATCATATACTATAGCTCTTTCATAAACCTCTAGAGAAAGCTCGTGAACTTATTGATCCCCCTTAACCAATGACATTATAATATCAACATAAGTCTTTTTACATATTGACATTATGATCTTGAGCATAAAAACTTGCTTCTCCAAAAGAATGATGTCTCTTAAGAAGCATAGGTAGAGGCATCCTACTTCACAATGTCTTAGAACAATGTAAAACTAGGAGTTTCCCACAACTCCTCATATTCCTTCTCCTCAGTCATATGATGCCTATAATTATTATTCTTCTTAGGATTAAGAGAAGAAACATTATTATCTACTAAAAAATTCTCCTTATCTTCTATGATTGGATTAAAAATACATGAAGACAACATAGATTCATAACATACATTTTCATCTAAAGTATCCACCTTGCAATCAGGAACCTCATCACTAGGTACTAAAAATTGATGTTATTTGCATGATACATTGTCAACAATGGCTAGATGATCACTTGGATCCATAAACATATCAAAATTATCCTCAAATAGTACCTTGGTCTTCTTCTTAAACTTGGTCTCTTCATTCCCAATATGAGCGAATAATGAGATCCCTTGGCACCCTTCAACTTTTGTAGTCATCTCCACCATATCAATTAGATTACTTGGACCTAAAATCTCATCATGACTCATTATTACCACCTTTGGCTTCCATGAGTTGAATTTCCTTCTTTCTTGCACTCTACGAGCCTAATTGAACTCATTTTAACTTATGACCTTTGCTTGTAGATCTAGCAATGTGGCTGATATTATTATAGTTAAAGCAAAAAATACTCCTTGATGGAAAAATAATTTGTCTTACCTTATTTGGATAGAAACTTCTAATGTGTCCTTTTTCATTACAAATGAAACAACCTTATATTTTTAAAGAGGACTCACCTTGTCTAATATTATGTGGAAAATGGTTTACAAAGTGTCCCACATCAAGATAGTTGAAATACTTAACCTTGTTCACCCCTTTTAACTAATGAATCCCATCATAGTTTCATGGAAACTCTTTTCTAATAGGTTTCTTTCATTATTTAGCTCTAGGGCCAAATTGATTACATATATAATAGTAACCATTGAAGCTTTCATACCTCATTGCATTTGGATGTTTTATCTAATTTGTCTTGATTCTATCAGCACCTTCATTCCTTATCTGATTATTTATCTTCAAAGTATGATTGTCCTTGTTCACATTAGTCTTCATATTGTCTTGATTTAAATTCTTTGGTTCTTTTTTGTATCTAAGACTAGTTTTATCACTTGCATGATATTGATAATTCATAATATTGTCTAGATCACTTAAGATCTTTTCAAATCTCATAAATTACTTCACCTTATTACATGTCTTCTCTAACTCAAATTTCAATGACTCATTTTCAATTACATACCTTGAACATTCATCTTCTTTGAATTTTAGGATTGTAGACAAAATTTCCAATTGATAACTGAGATCTTTGATAATATCTTCATGCTCCTTGGTGTCTTCATTCATTATTGCTTCATACACACTAAATTCATCTTCGTAGTCTTTGAGTTGATACATCATCCTTGTGTTAATCTTATTCTTAGTCTTTAATTCTTCAAGAGTATTTGTCAATGCAGTCTCATAGTCCACCTCATCTTCATCATCATTTATATCACTCCAAGTAGATTCCTTTTGATGTGAGAAACTTCCTTCCTCAACCATGAAGAGGGATTCATCTTCAATAGGACCATCATCATCATTATCACACTCTAAGTCATTATCTTCACTCTCATCTAATGAGCTGTAGTCTTTATTGGTGTAGAAACTCTTCTTGTTCTTATATAACTTCTTCTTGTTATGATTATTTTTAAAATCTTTCTTCCTCTTATTAGATCTATATGTCTTTCTTGTCTTCATCTTGGTCTTCATCATGCTTATGATGACAACTTCTAATAAAATGTTTGTCTCTCCATAATTGAATCATTTGAAGGGTAGTTTACCCTTATACTTGCTTGAAGTTATTTTCAATTTCTTTGTAAACAAAGAAATTAGTTGATCCTCCTCAATATCAAAAATATCATCCTCATTGGATTTCTTACCTTGTAACTTCTTCTTAGGCTTCATATTTATCTTGAATGATGATTACTTCTTTGGTGGTATATCATCATTCTTCCTCATCTCATATGAAATAAGGATGCCATGTAATTCATCTAAATTTAGCTGAGTAAGATCATGACTTTCTTCTACATTAGATACTTTATAATCAAACTTGAGAGTGAGGGACCTTAATACCTTTTAAACTACAATATCCTCTTCAAGGTTCTCTCGAAGATCTTTGATGATGTTCATAATCTAATCAACTCTCTATATAAAGGATACCAAAAAATATTCATCCTTCATCTTGAGTATTTCAAATTACCTTATGTGAGTCTATAGTTTAAAAATATTGACCTTTGAATCTTCTTCATAAATGATTTGAATTTTATACCATATTTATTTAGAATATTTACAATAGATTACCTTGGTAAACTCAGTCTATGTAAGACCACAAGTGATGGCATTCATTTCCTTAGAATTATTCTCAAATAGCTTCTTGTATGTAGTACTATATGGAGGAGTAGTAGGAATAACATAACCATACAAAACAAATTACCATACATCAAACCCTAGGGACATAATGTATGTCCGCATCCTTGTACTCTAAGAAGCATAATTAGATCCACTGAACATCGATGCTTGCCTAGTAGATAAACCTCCTTGAATACTACCCATATTGTACCTTGGATAAAATTTAATCTATCAAACCTTTAGCAAAGGATATGCTCTGATACCAATTGATAGAGCTACAATCATTGAGAGGGGTGGAGGTGAATCAGTGATCTCAAATAATCTAACTTCTTTATGAATGCTTGCAGTAATTGATAGAGGTACAATCACTGAGTGGTGTGGGGGTGAATTAGTGATCTCAAATAATCTAACTTCAATATCAAACCTTTCAAAAATCTTAATCAATTAACAAAAGCATTCTTGAAGCATACACATCATTCACAGTAATGAACAAGAGAGACAATTCAAGATCAAGCACACAACACATGACATATGTGGGAAACCCTCTTGGGGTAAAAAACCCATTTAAATCTATAATTGTACTACTATCCTATAATAAAAATAACCAATTTAGACCAGCTGAAATTGATTAAGGAAATACCATCCCTTATCTAGTGAGACTGTAATCCCTCAAGGTGATGCCACACATGTCTAGCTGGGCAATAACAACAACTAGACTTTTATCAAGCTTCACATTACAAGGAGGATACAAACCCCTAGATGTTGAGAAGACAAAACAAAACCTATGAACACAAATTCTCCTAAAAATTTATTTCCTACCAATCTGATGGAGATACAATGTATATCAGCTCTCTTCAACTGTAAACACTCTAAGTAACTAAAACATCCTTTTGGATCACCCTAGACCTCTTTACTCATCCTCAACCTAAAATATCACTATACTAACATCAAAAACATGAACCATAGGTCATACACATAGTCTTAAATTTTTTATACTCATCAACTCATCTACCAGGCACTTTTCCTCTCCTTTGCTCCATAACTCTCATATACACACCCCTACGACAGTCTAGAAACCATCTTCTTTGGTTTCACTATATATAGAGTCATCATGAATATTAATTCCTTGGTAAGCCATTAGACATGACTTAAACCTTAATTACTATATAAAACCAAAAAATGGATCAATATAATACACAAATGTCAATCATAACATTCATGGGTCACCTTTAAGCAATAACCCCTTTCAATTGGGCATACTAGCTCTTATAGGTCTCATAAAAACCTATTCACTCCATTAGCACAAAAATGAGAAAAAGAGAAACATAGGAACAATTAAAACTACATAGGTACACTTTAAATTATCCATTATTCAACCTCAAATGATCACATTCATATCTTCTCACCTCTAGATATCCTTAATCAACTCAAATAATGACCTTGTATAGAGGAACACCAAAAGTGAACACACAACCAAATTTTTAAGCATTATTTATACTCAAGATAGATCTATCACACCTAAAAAATCCACACAAATCATCCTCATAAAATCTAAAACAATCTTTAATATCTAATTCACCATGAAACATTGAAACAACATCAACACAAGCTCAATTATCCTTCTTGGGTCACTCATAGTCCATGGTCAAACACACAGTCAAATTCTAACCCTTTATTCATACTTTATATGATTGTTAAAACATTCATAATGCACACATATGGTCCTTATTTATTCTAAAACATATTCTGATAGATAATTAATCATGTGATATCAAAACAATTTTAGGACAAGCTCAAATATCCTTTTTGGGTCACTTATAAAACATAGTCAAATACACAATCAACTTTGAACCTTCATAACTTTGAATATATACACTTTTAGACCTTATAGATAGGTTAATTAGATGAAACATGAATTCCTATTAGAATTTTTTTAATAACACCTTTGAATTTATCCTAGATCAAAATTTATAGAAAAAATACAGAGCATTAGTTTTTCCTTTGTTAAATTCAAATATTTGAATTCAAGCTATCATCTTGTATCCTCAATACTTAGATTATATATGAACCATAAATATTATATTAATTTTAACTCATAGTCTACCACTGATCAAATTTTAAACTTTGAACACTTGGTCTCATCTCATGCAATCTTGATCACACATGCTCTGTTGATCTCTTTGAGATTGTCCTTACTTTAAGAATAGTAGACAACTGTCACTTTGACCTTTGGAATTTAATATGCACTATTGATCTCAATCAGTATGAACACCCACTCACTAATGATCCTTATAAAAATATTGATATTTATATCTACTAAATTTTAAACATTGAATAATTGGAAATATTTCACTGCATCCTAACATCTTGGAATGAACATGCTTCACCGATCCTTTTGTAAGGATTTTGATTTTTAACTTTGTTAACCAATGAATACTTTAACAAATTTGACTCAAAATATACCATATATCTTGATATATATGAATGACCATGAGCTATTGTATCTCCATGTGGTCTTGGTCTTTAACATCATGCAAATTAGACTAAGTATGGGGACTATTGCTATTTGCCTAGAAGGCCAACTTTGCACCTGAATAATTTTTACTGTGCTTAAAATGAATTATCATAAATCTAGACCATATGATATACTCATAAAGCATAATATAAAAATATGTAAAAATGATATTTAAGCCTTTACACATATGAGATATAACTCCATTAATTTGCTCATTCAGATTTCTTCTACCACAGAGTCAACTATGTCAAGAACTGTCTGGAAGGCTAACTTTGCACATGCATAACTTTTGATGCACTTTATTGCATGACCTGAAATTTATATCAAATAAACTAGACATAAAACTAAACAATACCATATGATAAATTTATCTTTAAACTACCACACATGTGAAATATGACTACATTAAAATGCTTACTTGACTCTTCTTACCACATTAAAAATTTGGCTAAGTACGCGAAAACACTATCAAATTGCATGGGAGCCCAAATTTGCAATAGAATATATTATTTTGTGCTTCATTTCATGAGTTGAAATTTAGTGCATAGAAACTAAGAATTTTTTTGATGAAAACCATATGACCAACTCCCCTTGACTCATCCACACATGGTAAGGGTGATTTCATCAACTTGCCTACTCAAATTTTCCACCACTAGACCCAAAATGTCTAGATGAAAAAAATGATCAACTAGATGAAATCCACTCATGTTCATAAGCACTCAAACCATATAAAACCTCTTATAGGACCCATTGTACATTCTCAATACTATATACTCATTCTTTATCATTTCAAACCATGATAAAATTGAAGATCAACCAAGCATACTTCAAGCATACTAGGACAATCATACTTCACACTTTGAAATTGTCACTTAGACTATCAAGGCACTTCATCCACTCACTTGGACATATCCATGACATCACCATGAAATCATTGACAATTCTTTAACAAATATCACTATCACATTCAACTTGGACCATTTGAAAAGTTCATCTTAGTTCACACCATTGGATCTTGTTTGGGTATGTAAATTCACTCTGTCAGATAATGATCCAAGGGATGGAACATTGTTTGACACTACCTATTCATGGACTCAAGGTAATTCCATTTGGAATCCCCAAGGGATTTATTGGGTTCTCTATGGAGAGTATCAATTGCTTGGGCATTATCATGCCATGTATCAATAAATTTCTAGATCTCAGGCCCCCTTCAACTATCAACTACTCACTCACATTGTTGGATCTTTGAAACATGCTCAAACCTTTTAATCATGCCCTGTGAGCTTCAAACTTAACATGCTTATACTTATCCTAGGTTTCCTCTAACTATTCATCTTTGATCATGCACTGTTAGATCATCCTTCTCCACATTAATGTACACCATTAGATCTCCCTCCGTTTAAACTCAAATGGCTACTTCATGGGGCATAAATTTGAAGCTCATACGACCGTCTCAAAATATTTAAACCCTAATGGATACTTACCATGGTTTAAAATTAATGTTCGCATGCCTATCAATGATGTCTATGAGATAATCACACTTATGCACTTTGGTCAAATTTATTTTAGATTTTGATTATCGAGCCTTATGTTTTTGGCCTTTTATTCTAGACTTTAGTTATCTAACCTTTTGTCTTAAAAATTCATATTTTCATCAACACTTTATTCCTTATCAGGATAATTGTTCTACAATAATTCCATATTTGTATTCAATACTTTTATGGTATGTAGAAATTCTTTTGAGCATTTTATTGGGATAATTATTTAGGATATTTTGTCTAGAACACTTTCCTTGAAGCATATGAGATATCTTGTAATTTTATTTGTCAAGACAATTGTCTTAGACAAAATGTCCAAAACAATTTCCCCAAAACAATTGAGCCCTACATTTTTCTTGAAGCAATTAAACTTTGCACTTTTTTTGAAACATTGCAATTATTTCATGTTTTTGACAAGGGAGAAATTCCTTAAAGAATAACCCTTTGAGATTTTTGCATAAGAAAAATGCCTAAAGGAATTATCCCTTTAGACTTTTTATATGGGAAAAATGTCTGAAATAAATAAGGGCTTTACATTTTTCTCAAAACAATGCAATTTTATCGAGTTTTTTGTCATGAATAATTTGCTCGATAGAAATAAGTTTTCCAAATTTTTACATGAATAAAAAGCTTGAAGACTTATTTCCATGAGGTAAAATATCATGAAAAAAATATCAAAGAACTTAAGGCTTTATATGCACTAAGTAAAGACTATATTAAGAATTAGCCAATTTAACATAAAACTTGACATATAATGAACATTTAAAAACAAGACTTGGGCTGAGGACTTAGGCATTTAAACTTAGCTAAGGCTCAATTGATTTAATGAAATTTTGGGCACTAACATAATGACCTTATTAACTGCTTAGATAATTTCTTATGAAATAAGATGCATAGAAAAATAATATGGATCGGTCCTAGGCATAGATAATTTCATAACATAAATATCATAATAAAACAAATTTAGTTAATATACTAACAACATTTTCATGGTAATGATTGGACATGGATAGATATAAATGTTTGTTACCATGTAATTTGGTTATTATTATTAAGTCCTTGTTAATATGTTTACTTTTTACAAAACTATAATTTAACTTCACTGTTATTGTATTATTGATATCTCTTATCAAAGAACATCATGCAAATACTATATGAATAAAAAATATTAAAAAAATTAATAAATTGTAAAGTATCAATAGTCTCTTTTTTACATGCTTAGAAACATTTTTAGTAAAATTAATTACATTAATTATGTCTATGTTAAAATTTCAAACAGTCAACATAGATGAACTAATAAAGATGTTAGTGTCATGTCCTGGGATTAAATCATGAATCACTATTGAATCAATTACCTTAATGAAGGGTCCAAGCAAATTTAAAATATAAAAGAAGAATTGGATGCAATAACATGTATTAAGAAAGGCTTTAGGGAATTTTAGGATTTATAAAACATGGGTGATGCATAATGTATCTAATTTCATATTATTTTTTCAAATAAACCTTTTTAAGTCTTTTTTGGCATTGGGAAAATACTAAAGGTCACCCATGTAATAAGACATTGAATCAAAGTAACAACTGGCAAATGTGAAAATAGGATGCATCAACTTGAATTAAATAGCATAAAAATTATAATCAGAACATTGGAATAGGTCTCTAGTAAAAAAAAAACACACGTTGAAAGAGAAAAAATCACTATATAAGGATCAATATAAAGAGCTTGGCAATAGTATTGAGTAACTTAAGTCAATTTTTATTTATGTATTTATGAATTGGTTAGATTGTATCTTGAATTATTGAATTTTTTTCTATAGTTTATGATTGGAAACATAAAAATAAATATTGCAAAAACATGGTTTATTATCTTATCAATGTTAGTAGGAGAATTGAAAATGTGCTAAACTATTTGGCATTGAATATTGCCTTATTAAAATATAAGATTGAGATTGAATAACTTATTGATATACATTTTAATTTCATTATTTATAGGCATAAAGAGAAGAGACTATTGGAGATTTTTAGTTCATTGATTATTTTCTTATTTTTCATTTGTGTTGTGGGTAAACTGTTGGCAAAGAAGTTAGTTTTTTTCAATAATCAAGTTCATAGTCATGACCTAATTTTATTTCTATTTGGATTATGTGTAACATTTGGGTTGTATTATTAGATTTTATATTTTCATAGACTAGGTTTATTATTTTAATGGGTAAGAATTTTGCCGTAACACTTTATTTTTTCCTATAGAGGTATTGGTAATACAAAAAATAATAGATATGATTATTGGTTCAGTAAGGCAAATAATATCAAATAATTTTAGAGTTCTTGTTCAATGAAGGATTCATTTTTTTGGCTAGAGTGAAGTAGATTGTTTAGGGTTTGAGGAAATTAGTAGGATTGATTGCAATTTCATTATTTTTGGGTGTGCACAAACAAGAGTATTGGAACCTAATTTTGTTACTATATCGAGTTCATATGCATGTTCTACTTTTTTTTCTATCTAGATTATATTTCACATGTGGGGAGTATTATTGAGTTTTATATGCTTGTAGATTGGGTTTGGTATTTTAATGGATAATAATTTTACCATGTGGCTTTATTTTTTTGTATATAGATATTTTTAATACAGAAAAGGATAGAAGAGAATATTGGTTTTGTAAGTAAGGAAAATAATAACAAGTTTTTTTAAGGTTCTTTTTCAATGAAGGGTTTATTCAATCAGGTGGAGCAAAGTAAGTTATTTAGGATTTAAGGTAATTAGTGACATTGAATTGAATTCCATTGTTTATGAATATGCAGGGAGAAGATTACTGGGGCATGATTTTTACCTACTACACACTTGTGGTATTAGACGCTATTCTAGTTTGTGCAAATTAACTTTGGTTTTTAGCCAAGGCATTTAAGATATTTTACGCTGTCTTATAACTTTATAGTGTATTTAGATAGGTGAGGTTATAGATAAAGTCTTGAACAATGTAATTTTCATTAGTGAAAACAAATAGTAATTGAAAATCTTTCTCATAAAAAAAGCCTAAAAAATGCATGGATCAACTTGTGACAAATGTGATTGCAAACGATTAAAAAAAAGTTGTTTATACATTAAATATAAATTATATTCATAAAGTTTAGGATCCTGCATCTATATCAATTTCAAAAATGGATAGCATAGAATTTTTTGCTTTGCATGCCAAAAATTAATTAGATTAAAATAGATGACAATAATTGTTGTAAAGCCTAGATGATATATTTCACTTTAGCAAGGAAAAAATAAAAGATAATCTCTTTGGTGAACATGATCCCTAAAAATCCTCTTGTGGTTACATCTATACCTCTTTATTTTCATGTGAACAGTCTAGCAGTGTTATTGTTATAAAACATGTATAAATCAGGTTCCTATTCACAGTATAAAAATGTCCAATGCTCATTACCTTTATAAGCTATACATAAGCCAAACATAAATAAAAGAAGGTTGTGGATATGAAAAACCAATTCCAAGTGATTTATTAGGTTTCTAATTTTCATACTTAGTTTGACAAGATCATAAATCATGTGTTCCAATTCTACCACCAACCAAGTTGAGTAACCTACATTTAAATTGCTCCTAAATCTGATCAACACAAAAACCTAATGATTTGGCATCTGCATTGAATATCATTTTGAAAAAATCAAAATTTTGCATAGCATATTTTTTTTGGGGTCCGATCATATTGAAAGAAGTAACAATTTTTTTTATAGCATGTTAAATACCTCGTATCTTCACTTTCAAAACCTTCATGCGTTTTTTTTCACACACAAAATACTAGTTAATAATTGTTTATTGCATGTCTAGTCCTTTTTCCTCCTTTAGTTTTTTTCTTTTTTCTTTTTTCCTTTTTTTTGAGATATGCAATTATATATGCCCAAACTAATCCATGTATCCCTTTTTTTCTAGTTGGTACAAGTTATGTGAGAAGAAATGAGGCACAAATTTTAATTTAATGGATGCCTCACCTTTAGTATACAGGATTGGATTGTAGACATAGAAATGAAAATTTATAGTGTGTGTAATATATGAACATTCAATAATCCAATCTTCATAAAACCCAAAAAAACTATTGGTCCATAGATTGAACATTTTAAATATGATACTTAGTAACCAATTTGTGCAAAGTTTTTTTTATTGTTTTGTCCTCTATGCTGAGCCAAGCACATTTAATGACTTCTAATTATTTCTCTCAAGCATTGTACAATTTTCAAACATGCACAATATTCAATGCATGAGTAAGGCAATTATGTAGTCATGCCAAAGTTATTCGTCATTTTTAGCAAAATCTTGTATCAGATAGTGGTCTAGATAAAAAAAAACTAGAATGTATTATGTAGACTTTTTTACATTATATGAGTATATGTTTTACCTAGAAAAGGTATGAAAGGATTTGATTGATAGGTTTTTTCTATTCTTCTATTATGTATATACACAATGTTTTTAAATTATCTAACTATTTTTCATATGATTTGTAGATTAATAGTACAAAAATATTAAGTATAATTCAATTTCCTATATACGAGTGGTTAGTTATATGAAAATCAAAGTAATGAACATAGTGCATAGATTGATCTACACTAGAATGTATATGAAACAAGTATCATGATTCTAATGGATTTAGTAATGATTGCAATAGTCATGTCACAATTACCTTTGTGGTGTTGAAAATCATATCTCTTTCATTTTCACTTTTCCATGAAGGTAGTTGCAACCCTAAAAACAATTTTTTTTCTAGCTATTTAATCAGTGTAGCTTCTGACAAACCCAAGGTCATAATGCATAGAAATAAGTAACATAGAATTTAAATTAGAATAAGGACATTTGAAAATGTATTAAGCTAATAAAAAATAGAATTTCAAGGAGAGAAGCTCACTATACAAAGATAAAGATGAAGAGCTTGACAATAACGTTGACTATATTTCATTATAACTTCTTTAAGCATGTATGAAATAGTGATAATTAGTTCTTTATTGATGTGTACATGTGAATTATAAGACTTCTTGTAGCCAAAACTTGAAATTTTTTGAACATAAGTATTATGTAAGCATAACTATAATGAATGAATAAAATGTATAGCCTCTAAATTAGGTGTTTGATGTAAAAAAAATTGATAAAAAAATTTGTCATAAGGTTAAGAATGACCAATATATAAAGTATTGATAATATCTTAGGACTATGGAAGAAGTTATTACCATAAGCATTAAAATTTCTGTGAAATATCCAATTACGGTGTCCCATCTAATGTCTTATAATGAGTATTATAGATTATATCAATTATATAAAAAAATAAATGTTAAAAAATATAATATTATTAAAAAACAAAATCAAAATTATGCATTCAATATCATATGAACATAAATAATTGATGTTTACCAATTAAATTCAATAAAAACCATTATTGCATTCGTAAAATCAATTAGCTTGATTCAATTAGACTTTGACAACCTGGAATCTTGTCTTTCTTATAAAGACATGTTCAATATCTAAAATAATAACTATGATCTGTTAACTCTTTAAAATACCTAAAAAAACATCAAACACCTATTTATATGAATTACATTCAATTCATTCATATTTGGTACATGTAAAATATGTAGAAAATTATGATAAAGAATATTCTAAACTACAATGTCTAATAGTTTATATATAAAAATCTATTAATTAACATATGAACATGGATTGCAAATAATTCCAAAAATTCTCTTTAAAATCATGCAATCACAGTAACTTAATAATAAAATTTCATGAATACCAGTACATAGACTATAAACATGTGCAACAAAATGAACAATATCTCATTTAAAAGACAAATAAGACTAGAAACAAGTATTAGCAGTTATATGACATTAAAGATAATAAAAAATTCATCTCTAGTATATCAACATATCCATGTCAAAAATAAAAGTGTCATTCAACATGTCATTATGTCACATCTTGATTTCTCACTAAGATGATGTACCTAATTATCTATGGATTATTATGGTTGTTAGATTGATTAGTTACTTTTTAACTAAATTTTAAGTCATGAGATGTTATGAGAAAACTATATGTTACTTTGATTTCATGATTTCATTGCTATGAGTAGGAAATATTGTGAATTATCTACATTTTGATTATGTTAATTATTGTTACAGCATTTTTTTATGATATATATCATGATGTATTGGGATAACTACCTTCTTGTCATGAGTTGGATGCAAGAGAGTTCATCCCTCATAGCATGACGAAGGGAGAGCATCATCAGAAAGGGTGACATAGATGGAGATGGTGAAGAATGATAGAAGAGCTATTAAAACCCATGTACACACCACATTATATTTTATATGTTATATGCATTGTGTATGGATTTTATGTTTTTAATGTTATTTACTTAAGATATTAGATTTTGCATGTTAGTGAGTGTTAGTTTGGTTTAGTACTTATATATGGAATAAATATTGTATGTGATTTTATTGTGTATATTTTATGTAGACTTAGTGCATAATGTTGTAGAATGATTATATAATGTTACTATACTCATGTTTATATATGATTGCTGGAATGTGAATCTATGTGGATAATAACTAGTTACTGTTGTATATAGTCTAACAAAAATGTCTTTAAAATGTTCTAGAACATTATCTTATTATCATTGATATTTGGGAATATATATATATATATATAGTAATAAGGTGAAAATTATGTTACAATAATGCTATTATGAATAGGATACTAATTATCCAATTTATTTTTTGGATAAAAGGATATCACTAACCTTATTATTATTTATAATATTATTTAAAAGTCATAATATTGTTTATCATTGTAAACTAATACAAATATTTCACTATAACCTAAAAGTATCCTATGATCTAAGCCTAGTCTTGTTAACATGCATGGGCTACATTAAGATTAAAAGTGTAGTTATCATTTTGAATAATGTTAAAAGTAGAATTTTGACTGGGGTAATCAAGCATGTAATGTAGTTCATCATGAAAATATTTGAACTGAATAAAATAATGACTAATGAAATGAGGAAATTTTGAGCAAGGAGAGATTAGGTCTTTTCTTAATTTTTTTTATGGAAGTTAACTATGTTTTTAGTCACTATTGGAATGAAAAACTTAGTTTATGCATGGTGACTATGAGTTTTGAGAAGTTACATGCAAGAATTGAGTTTTTAAGGGATGGGAAATTAGAATATGATAAGAGTTAAGTTGAGATGAGAATGTGGTATGATAATGAAGAGGAGAAGGAAAGTGCAGAACAAGAATGAAAAAGAATTCTGGTTCATTTTGTTTCAGTTTGAAAGTGAGATTTAGGTTGGTGAAGTAATTATTTTAATTTTCTTAATTAAATTTTGTGGATGGTTTGGATTCCTAAGGTTTATAAAATAAATGGAATTTTGTATTAAAATATAGGATTAGCCCTATAGATGGATTGACCATCCACATAACTAAGCTAAATATCATCTAAACCTTTAAGACTACAAACTAGATTATTTTGTGTGTTAATCCGCTAGGTTAATTGGATTTAATTTCTTGAAAATAAAATTCCCTACCTCAAAATAGAACCCTGGGTAGATATTATTTTGATGTGTGTGTGTGTGTGTGTGTGTGTGTGTGTGTGTGTGTGTGTGTGTGTGTGTGTGTGGGCGTGTGCGTGCGTGCATGCGTGTGTGTGTGTGTGCAAGCATGCGTGCGTGTGTGCACGTGCATGTGTGGGTGTGTGGGTGTGTGCGGGTGTGTGCGGGTGATGCAGGAGCATCTACATTCAAATTCAATTTATTATATTTTCCCTCCAATATGCTTTTAATGAGGGGTAATTGTAAAAAAAATAAAAGTAAAAAGTAAATTGTTGGGGCTATTAAGGGAATAACAGAGGAGTGGTTGAAAATATTTCAACCTTAGTATATTGTTAAAAATTAAAAATTGTTTCTTGTTTAATCCTGAGCCCAAATTTGGTGTAGAGGTTAGAGAAGAGAATAGAAAAGAAAATTCATTAAGATAGAGGAGAGGATGAGATGAGTACGTAGAAGGAAAGAGAAGGATAATCTCTCATTCAAGGAGAGAGGAAGACTCAATTAGAAGTAATTAGAAACATGTAGTAGTAGCTATATTTTGGTGTCTGTAGTTTAATCAATTGGCACAGCAGCACTCTATTTGTTTGTGTGATCTATTAGTTCAACTCTCAGATTAGTAGACTGGCATTGGAGAGTGTAGTTTGTGCCCTATCAAGAAGAGAAGAGCAGTTTGGAGAAGATCGCTCTTAGAGAGAGGAGATAGGCACTGCACACCAGCTAGTAGGAAGGAGTGTGATGCAGTAACCAGTCAGCTAAAACTTGACTCTACCAGTGTTGAGCTTGGTTGAAAAGTGGAGATCAAGAATCTGGAGAAAGATGCCATGGAAGAACTTTTGTCTGAGAGGTTCTCAACATTTGGCAAGTTTACCTAGGAAATTGCTACAAAAACAAGCCCCAAGGAATGTGCTAGGCAGAAGATTGGGAAGTGCTACCAAGGAGCCAAAGATTGAGTAGCATATGGGAAGTCGAGTAGCAGGAAATGTTCATGGCACTGTATGCGGGTACTGTTCATGTAAATTGCTATAATGGTCAAGAAATCTATCTGAAATGATCATGAAATAGATGCCTGGATTTCTGTCAGAACTTGGATTTTAGTCAAAACTTGTTGATTTACACATACTCTATATGTCATCTGTTATGCTCTGTTTTAAACAAGTCATTTGCCATTTGTCATTCAAGGATGATGAGATGATTCCAGTTGATGTTGATTTTAATCTTGTACAAAGTCTTCTCGACTCATTCTCCTCACAACAAGGTATACTAGGGCCTGCTTCAAATTTACTTGGATTGATGGGTTTGCGAATGCCCGATGATTCAAAGAATGAATAATGCAAATTTTTTATTATTGCATGGTGAGAGATTTTGATTAATTTGAGCTTACCTTAGAATGTTATACAAGCTCCGTAATATATATATATCTTTGGGAAGTAAAAGGAATGAGTTATCTTGATGACAACACTATATACATTCACAGATTTATACAGTCCAAATTGGGAAATGAATTATAGTATATAAAGGTAATGTCTACAAAATTTTCTCAATTAGGTGTCATCTGTGTGTGCATACTCGATCGATCATTTGACCATTAAGATACCATCAGGTAAATAGGCTGACACAAGTTCATTGTTAGTAGATGACAGAAGCTGTGAATTGCAAACATGTAAAATCTATATTTGAAATGGAATGGGTTGAAACAACTGAGAAAAGTTCATTAAAAACAAAGGAGCATAATCAGGGAGAACCTAGCCGAATAGGTTTGGAGATTGCATTTTATCTTTAAATCTATAGTTTTGTTTTCTCCAAGATGGAATGGGTTTGTAACCTTATATCCCATGAGAAAACTATCCAAATTTTAGGAGAAACCCGATAATATTGCATGAGAAAATATTTTGTCAATATTGCAATTTATGTAGTTTGGAACTGTGCATCATTTTTGGTATCAGAGCTTGAAGCTCTTGGGATTTGATAATTTGTTGCTGTAGAATTAAGAAAAGAATGATGTTGCAGTTGTGAAGGATTTGGCAAAGAGATCAATAGACAAAGCACTAGAAGACCTTGTTGAGGAAAGGTATGAGTAACTGTGATATTTAATTTGAGTTTATTGTGTTTAAGAAGTAATCAAGTGAAGAAGTTGTAGGTGAAAAAGAAGGCAGTCAAGCCATTGAGGCTTAAGAGAGAAGAAGAAGCCAAGGAAGGCTTAGTGAAGAGCTAAGAGAAGCTCAAAAGTAAGGGAGCAAGTGAATGCTCAAGAGGAAGATCCAAAGCAGGGTAAGCTTGGATTTTTGATTTATGTTTGATGAAGTGTTGTATAAAGAGTTGTTGTAGGATTGAGAAGAGGATCAAAAGACTAGGATGCAAAAGACCTAGGTGAGATCAAAGGAGATTGTCAAAAGACCAGTTAAGGAGAAAGGCTTGGGCGAGACAAGGGATCAAGAGACCAAGGTGGAAAAGACTTGGGTGAAGATCTCAGAGATGGAAGTATTGTTAAAGGCACTACAAAGCAGTAAGGTACATGAGGGCACCAAGAAGAAAGCAAGCATCAAAGGTATGAATAGTTTTATAATTAAT
This sequence comes from Torreya grandis, assembly GCA_037957365.1. Lineage (NCBI taxonomy): Eukaryota > Viridiplantae > Streptophyta > Pinopsida > Cupressales > Taxaceae > Torreya > Torreya grandis. Next base: position 2,729,948 of record JARHVA010002078.1, read on the forward strand.
AAAGAGATTGCTAATTTTAAGAGAGAGTTAGCTAAGATTAAAGATGAATATGAGTCTTGGATACGGATGGACAAACAAGCATGGGTATGGCCAATAAGGAAGAGTATAAAGTGGCCAATAGATCTCCTAATGAAGAGGAGAAGAAGGCAAAAGAAGATTGCCAAGAAGAGAGAAGCCCATAGAGGCTTGAAGAGGATAAGAAGGTTGCCAAGTGAGCAGCAAGAGGAAGAAGTTGTGAAGAAGGTTCTCATTATGGAGGACAAGAGAAGAGAAGAAAGAAAAGATGAAGGGCTAGGAAGAGCACTTGGAAAAATGAGAATGTCCATTAAGAGGACACTCATGGAGACATTATGGTCTCTTGTTTTTATATCTAATGCTGTTTTTGCATGGGTAATTATAGGTATAAGTGGCCTTATGAATGTCAAAAGAAAGGCCTTGAAGAATGAAGAGATTGGTGCAAGAGAAGACACCAAGTGCAAAAGTGAATGTGTAGGAGCAAAGAAAAAGTTTGTTGTTGTTGATAAGGAAGAATAGATGCATTGGTTAATGCATGAGGGAGGTGTTGAGGAACCCCTACAAGTAAGAGAAGAGGTAGAAGATGAAGCTGAATTCCATGATGCCATTGAATGCCAAGAGGAAGAAAGAGAGCAGCCAAGCACAAAGGAAGGGAAATATTGCTACATGGATCAAGCTATCAAAGAGGTAAATGAAGTGTTAAGACCTGATTTTTATTATTATTATGAGCATGAAGATGTTAATACATAGGTTAGAAGAGGCAAGAGGAAGATGAAGTCCTCACACAAAGCAATCAATCATGGATATGTGATGCCTAAATAGATGGTGAAGCACACAAGCAAGCAACAAGTAAGCAAGTAGGCAATTTTACCTTATAAGATTGATTTTTCTTATATTCTTAATATAAATGTAGATGTGCAAGAAAATAAAAGGACAAACAAAGTTGGTTTTTCAGTAGTGTCACAAGAGCATGGTTATAGGATGCCTAAATGGCTTGTGAAGCCAATTGATGAGAAGAAGAAACAAGTATGGGTGCCTAAGAAGGAAAAAAGAGAAGATGTGAGTGTTGAAGAAATAACACTAAGAAGTCAATGGAAGAGGATTGAAGGTGATTCCAGCAGCCAAGAGAATGAAGGTAATAAAGAAAACTTCTCAAAGAATAATGAGGTTGAGCATGAGGATACAAGGATGAAAGGTAAGTCAATTGCTTGCAATGAAAGGGATAATGATTTGTTTGAATCATTTAATGATATTTTTATGGAAAATGAGGAATGGAAAGTGGCTATGTGGACTAATATGCATCAAGGAGAGAATTCCAAGAGGATGGATGATGAAAGTGGAGATGTGAAATCAGTTCACATGATTGAAAAGTGTAAGGAAACACAAGGTAATATTGCTTCAATTGTATTTGATGAGTATATTGAAAATGTTGGTTTGCATAAAGACAACTCAAGAAAGGATGAGATGAAGAGTGAGGCTAGTGAAGGGCAAATAAGACTTGTGAGTGATAAGTCCAAGTTTGATGAAGAGAATGGTGAGATAGATGAGATCTCACTAAAGAAAGAGTTGAGAATGTTGGAGGAGCTATTTGGTTATTCAAAAAAGATGAATGAAGGTACAAGCCATGGTGAGAACACCATTGGTGAGAGTGAAACAAGACAAGAGCAAAGCAATGAGGCAAAGGCAATTTTGGTCAAGGAACAAGAGCATGAAGGCAGCCAAGAGGCTTCATGGCCTAAAGATTTTGATTCTAAGGTGGCTTTGAATGTTTTGTATGTAGGTATGAATATTGCTAAAGAGAATGACATACATGAGTGATTGGAGAAGCTCATGGAACAAGAAGAACAACAAGAAGATCAAGAAGACATGTATGAAGATGAAGAAGCATGGAAGCAGGAGCTGGCAACTAAGAAAGAGATGAGAAGAATAACATACCAGAAAAGGAATAAGAGAAAAATGAAAGATAAAGACTATTCCAAACAAAGACAAGCATTGGTATTGGCAACAAGACCTTGGGATCCAGGTATATAGTGAAGACTAGCGCATGGAGGCAACAGTTCATTTGAACTAAGGTTCAAATTCTTTATAGAGGGAGAGTATGATGTAGGAGCATCTGCATTCAAATTCAATTTATTATATTTTCCCTCCAATATGCTTTTAATGAGGGGTAATTGTAAAAAATAAATAAAAGTAAAAAGTAAATTTTTGGGGCTGTTGAGGGAATAACAGAGGAGTGGTTGAAAATATTTCAACCTTAGTATATTGTTAAAAATTAAAAACTGTTTCTTGTTTAATCCTGAGCCCAAATTGGGTGTAGAGGTTAGAGAAGAGAATAGAAAATAAAATTCATTAAGATAGAGGAGAGGATGAGAGGAGTACGAAAAAGGAAAGAGAAGGAGAATCTCTCATTCAAGGAGAGAGGAAGAATCAATCAGAAGTAATTATAAACATGTAGCAGTAGCTATATTTTGGTGTCAAAAGTTTAATCAATTGGCACATCAGCACTCTGTTTGTTTGTGTGATCTATTAGTTCAGCTCTCATATTAGTAGACTACCATTGGAGAGTGTAGTTTGTGCCCTGTCAAGAAGAGAAGAGTAGTTTGGAGAAGATCACTCTTAGAAAGAGGAGATAGGCACTGCACACTAACTAGTAGGAAGGATTGTGATGTAGTAACTAGTCAGCTAAAACTTGACTCTACCAGCATCGAGCTTGGTTGAAAAGTGGAGATCAAGAATCTGGAGAAAGATGCCATAGAATAACTTTTATTTGAGAGGTTCTGAACATTTGGCAAGTTTGCCTAGGAAATTGCTACAAAAACAAGCCCCAAGGAATGTGCTAGGCAGAAGATTGGGAAGTGCTGCCAAGGAGCCGAAGACTAAGTAGCATATGGGAAGTTGAATAGCAAGAAATGTTTGTGGCACTGTATGTGGGTACTGTTCACGCAAATTGCTATAATGGTTAAGAAATCTATCTGAAATGATCATGAAATAGATGCTTGGATTTTTGTCAGAACTTGGATTTTTGTCAAAACTTGTTGATTTACACATACTCTATTTGCCGTCTGTTATGCTCTGTTTGAAACTTGTCATTTGCCATTTTCCATTCAAGGATGATGAGATGATGCCAGTTGATGTTGATTTTAATCTTGTCCAAAGTCTTCTCAACTCATTCTCCTCAAAAAAAGGTATGCTAGGGCCTGCTTCAAATTTACTTAGATTGATGGGTTTGTGAATGCCTGATGATTCAAAGAATGAATAATGCAAATTTTTTATTATTGCATGGTGAGAGATTTTGATTAATTTGAGCTTAACTTAGAATGTTATACAAGCTCCATAATGTATATATCTTTGGGAAGTAAAAGGAATGAGTTATCTTGATGACAACACTGTATACATTCACAGATTTATACAGTCTAAATTGGGAAATGAATTATAGTATATAAAGGTAATGTCTACAAAATATTCTCAATTAGGTGTCATCTATGTGTGCATACTCAGTCGATCATTTGACCGTTAAGATACCAGCAGGTAAATAGGCTGACGTAAGTTCATTGTCAGTAGATGACAAAAGCTATGAATTTCAAACATGTAAAATCTATATTTGAAATGGAATGGGTTGAAATAGCTGAGAAAAGTTCATTAAAAACAAAGGAGCGTAATCAGGCAGAACCTAGCTGAATAGGTCTGGAGATTGCATTTTATCTTTAAATCTATAGGTTTGTTTTTTGCAAGATGGAATGGGTTTGTAACCTTATATCCCATGAGCAAACTGTCCAAATTTCAAGAGAAACCTGATAATATTGCATGAGAAAATATTTTGTCAATATTGCAATTTATGCAGTTTGGAATTGTGCATCAGTGGGTGTGTGTGTGTGTGCGTGTGCGCATGCGTGCGTGCAATATGATCAAAATAAATATATATTTGTATACTTAGATATATAAAAAAGACTTATTGATTATTTACTTATGTGTATGTATGTATGCATAAAGATAATATACAGGTCTTGAGTGTTTTATACAAACAAGGCCTGAGTCAAAATGATTTTAAATGGATTAAATTTGAATTTTTTATATTATCATTTCATTTAGCACATATGCATAATGACTATCGATGTATAAGTCTATCAATTTGATTAGGATGAATATATATCAACTATGTAACATATATAGTTAAAATAATGAATAGATTTATATAATAAATGAATTCATTCCTTATTCAAATTTGTGTATATATAGCCTGGGTATACATGAAAATATAACTACATAGTATATATGTATTCATATATGATTTATGTGTACTTAAATATGCAAATAAGACACATATTTATATATTTTCATATAGAATGAATATATAACTATTGCACAAAATTTATATTTTAGGTATTTATGTCAAATCCATTGTTATAGTCTTAAACATTGTGAATTGATATAATCAAACTATGTATTTTTTTTTACAAACTTTGTGTGTGTGTGTGTGTGTGTGTGTGTGTGTGTGTGTGTGTGTTACCTATAATAAGTGTTTATTATTAATCCAAACTAAGTTCATACATTCAAACAAATGATAGTAATATATATTAATCACTAACAACACATAAAGAAATTGACTATGTATTTTTGGTTATAAACCAAGTATATATATATGAGTCAAGTATGGTTTTTGTAGTAAAAAAGGTAAGCATATATCAACTTTATGTTATTTTATAGTCAAACAGGGGAGACATAATTATAGTGTAATCATCTTCTAATACAATGTTAATATAAAGTTGTTTATGTTAAAGCATGAATGGGTAATTGTGAATAATTTACATCATCATAAATGTATACAAATGAGTAAAAGTCTATTATATTTATTTTATAAGTTGATTTGATTTTAGAGATACACTTATAACCTCAATAAAGGTATAAATCTTGAACGGATAAACAAGGCATATTTATTAGTCTTATAGTTATTATATTTTGTTTCCAATAATACATATACAGTTGAGGGACTTGAATAAAGGGAAAAATAGGGTAATGGATTTGGAATGGTTTTGGATCATAATCATACTTTTTATGTAGATTTTTTAGCCTTGCATGGATCTTTAACGATCTTTATATTTTTACCTAGCTTAGGTGGATTTTGAGGATAATAAGGCTAATTAGGATTTTTATTGCATCATAATGATGCCATTATGACATCATTATGAACATGTGAGAGCATGGGGTCACTTAGTGGGTGGATGGGGTCTCCATCACACTTGTTCTCCTTAGTGATTTCACCACTAAGGCCTCCAACCCACTAGTGTTCCCCTAGTTACCCCTCCACACATAGAGGATGAGCCTACCACTCAAGTTGTTTGGTGAGTCACCATTCCACTGAATAGGCATATAGATGTACATCATTTCAATACAATTCCAGGGTGAATGGAATTGGTATTTTTGATCCTATTTTTTGTAATATTCTCTCTCATGTATTTCATTTTTACTTTCAGCTATTTTATGTTGTGCACTTGCTTGGCTTGTGTGTTCACTCTACTCATGCATTCAACTTATCTGAAACCTAGACTCAACTGTGATATGTATCAAAGTCAACCTGTTAAATGTTTATTTGGTCTTGTTAGTTTTTACCTTTCATTTAAAATCTATATTTTATTTGTGTGTATTTTAAGATAATTTTTTTAGGGTTTGAAAAAAAATCCAGGGAGCCTTAAAATCTCAAAAATATTGGGATTTGTAGCAACTAAAAAAAATTGTAGGGTCATTTTTTTACTAAAATCCATTGTATTGGATTTATCTTGGAATGGAAAGCTTGGTTCTTGGTTTTTTATTAGATTTGGTTCTCTCATGACTATGCAAGAAGGTTTGTCTTGGTTATTAAATTCCACATAGCCACACATGACCCCTCCACAAACTTGGAAGTGTAATGACCTCAAGGCTTATATATTGAATCTAAATTTAAGTATATTGATCTTAAAACTTGCATAGTATCTCTTATGGATTGTGTATTGGCTTCTCAACATGTGTATTATCTCTCACTGCCCAAGCTCACCAATTGTCTTGAAACAATAGTTATTCTAAATTTTCTCTGTATCAAGCTTGTTCTTAGTGTTCTTATCCCTTCAATGACCCTCACACCACTCATTTTGGCCCCCACAAAATTATAAGATCTTCATCTACCCTCTAATATGTTGTCCAAATTGGTAATTCTTATTTAACATGAAAACCACATTTAAAACATGCAAGCGGTTTTGTATAAATCATGGTTTTAGTAATTGTTATGTGGTTTTATATTTTGACTCGGCACTTTTATTTTATTTTTAAAAATGTTCTTTTGAGATTAAGACAAACATTAATTCCTAAATTAATGTTTGATTCCTTTTTCACACACACACACACACACACACACACACACACACACACACACACACACACACACACACACACACACACACACACACACACACACACACACACACACACACACACACACACACACACACACACACACACACACACACACACACACACACAAGGGGGAGGTCTTTTATGTGAGAAAATTATAGTAAGTTTCCATAGTGGAAAGTTTGTATTATTTTTCATAAACAATATAATGTGTATTTAACTTGTGAAGGGTTCATTTTTTAATAAATTCTTTTATATAAAAACAATATTGTATCATGAGCATCTAAAGCCGGGAATGTTTTCTTTGTGGGGAACTATTTATATTTTCACTCAATGAAGATTGGAGGGTGAGGTATGGTTTGGAAGAAGGACAAATCCTGTTGCATTTAAAACATTAGTTTTATCTCTTGATCAATATTTTTACTAGTCTTCCTTGGATGCTTCTTTAATGGAGTCTGACATCCTCATTCTGTTTACAAAAACTTATCCTTTTGACTTACACTAATGGCTCTAGAAGCACTATTGATTGAGTTAAACATCTTTTGAGAGTGCATTTGAAACATTTGGGGGGGCCACCATTTCATAGTTAAGGGGGGATGGCTTTTATTATTCTGAGTCACTTTCCATTCTATTCACATTCTTTGTTTTCTGTAACAACTACAACTTTTACTAGTGCAACTCCACTCAACACTAAAATGGATTCAAGTTTAATCAACCCAATAACTCCTTTTAACTATCATGAATGGAAAATTAAGATGAAAAACATTCTGAGGAGTAAGGGTTTGTATAGGATAACCATGGATGAAAAAACTAAACCTAGCGTAGATGTAAATATAATTAAGTGGTATAACCATAATGATGAAGCCTATGGGATATTATGTCTTTCTATAGCACTAGATCTCCTATTTCACTTAGAGACTAGAAAATCACCCCATGATGTATATGACATTATCAAAAATTTATTTGGGGGGCAAGATGTGATGAGAGATCATGAAACTGAGAATGAACTCATTAGTCGAACTCCTTTCAACTTTGACACCCTTTATGATTTCTTTATTGAGTTCAAGTCCTTTAGATTGTAGTTGAAGTAATGTGGGATGAATAAAGAAGATGACCAAATTATTCTTTATATTCTCTCAAAAATAGGTCTTGACTATTCAGTATTTGTATCTAATTTTCATGACACTAAAAGTGTTTTTTGCACTTCATGAGAAAAGGCCTCATTAGATGCTTTCATTGCCGACTTAACTAGGGAGAAATACAAGTTGATTCAGATGGTCACATTTAATTCCATAAAAACTCAATTCTTAATCATTGGGAATGGGAAATAAAATAATTTAAATAAAGAGAAGAAGAAAGAATCAACCTATGTCAAAAAATAATAAATATCAAGAGAAGAAGAAAGAATCAACCTATGTAAAAACCAACACCGAATCCTCCTCTTCCAAATATAAACCTAATAAAAAAGGGTAAGTATACCTACTATAATAAAAATGGGCATGATGAATATAAGTGCATAAAGAAGTAAATAGATTACCTAACTCGTCTCCTAGAGAAGAACACCATAGGTGTTCTTGATTCCATCAAGTAGAATTGATCTACCCAAGATTATACTGAGTAAAAGGGAAAGGGGAAAGAGAAGGAAAAAGGCAAGGATATTATAGCAGTTGCAGCTTCAACATCTTTATGGGTCATTGAATCAATTGATTCTTAACACATGGACTCTTCACTAGTTGAGTTTTCTTCTTTAAAGCCTTGTAGCATGTCTTCTATCGATTTGGATGATGACACTTCTCTACCCATTATAGGAAGAATGTCCATTGAAATAAAATTAGGAACATTCAACAATGTTATAAGTGTTACTTTTTTTCAACCAATCTCATATCCATTTATCAAATTACTCATATCAATAAAGGCATGAGAATTGAGATTTTACAAGATTTAGTTATCATTACAGAGTTGCATAGTGATTCTATAGGAGCAGTGGGTAGGGTAGATCATTAAGTGAGGTCATACACCTTCTCACATTCTGCACCTGATTCTTATTCGACAACATTGTTAACTCATTCAAATGGATTTAGTAAATTATGGCATGAGTGTTTTGGCCACCTTAACTACTGCTATCTTGAATAGCTAAGAAAAAATGACATGGTCATAGGTTTGACTTGATTCCATTTCTATAAGGGAATTTGTGAGGGTTTCTCTCTTAGAAAGCATCTTGACAAAAAATTTGATAAAGGCAAAGCTTGAAAGGAATCACAAGCATTGGAGTTAGTACACAATGATGTATCTAGGCCTTTTCCTAGTATATCTTTTATAAAGACTAAGTAAATTCTTACTTTCATTGATTATTTGTCAAGATATACATGGGTCTAATTCCTTAAGTAAAATTTTGAGGTGTTTGGAGATTTTCAAGACTTCAAGTCACTTGTTGAAAAATAATCTAACAAATCCATCAAGATTATTTAGACTAACAATGGAGATAAATATGTCAACAAATGATATAAGTAGTTTTACACCACAAATGGGATTGATTTATAGTGGATAGTTACTTATAGTCCCTCATATAATGGAGTTTTAGAATGCAAGAATAGATCATTGAAAGAGATGGCTAGTTGTATGATTCACTCTAGGTCCTTGGTACCTCAGTGTTAGGTCAAAGCCATTAATTATTCTTGCTATATTCAAAATAGAGTTCCTCATAAATATTTCCAAGGAATAACTCCATTTAAATCTTGGTAAGGAAGGAAACCTGATGTCAAGCACTTTAGGGTTTTTGGATCTCCATATATAACACATATACCAAAGAATAAATGTAAATCTATGTACACTTAGTCCAAGTATTGCATATTTTTAGGTTATCCAAATGGTGTTAATGGGTACCACCTTCTACATCTGACCACAATACATGAGGTTCTTAGAGAGATAAGTGTTTAATTTAAAGAAAGCCCAAAAGAATCAAAACTTAAAACTTCTCCTTCATTGGACTCACTTAGACTTGATGATTATTCTTTAAAATTAGATTATCTAGAGTAGGTTCTTGAGCTAAGGTCATCATCTTCTTATTTTAGTTTTGATAGTAAGGATAGTGATGAGGAATCTTCTACATCCACTTCTAGTTAGGTTTTAGATGATGAGGAGTCAACTCTCAAATCACCCACATCCATACCCTTTTGCAATAGGTAGACACTTCAGATTGCAAGAACTTGGGTAGGGGAAATAATACATGATAGATGTATTTGGGTGGATTATTAGAGTGGTTTACATGCCTTATTTGCTTCAATTTTAGATCCATAGACATTCTAAGAGGGTTCATGCATACCTGAGTGGGAGACTACTATATAAGAAGAGTATTCTTCCTTAATCAAAAATCACACTTAGGATTAGAATTCAATTCTTAAGAGAAGGAAGATGGTTGGATATAGGTGGATATATTAGGCCAAGTTTGTTGCATATGGGTCAATCAATAAGTATAAGTCATAATTAGTTGCCAAGGGATTTTTATAGGTAATTATCATCCATTATTTAAATACCTTTACAACTATTTCAAAGATGACATCGATCCAACTCACACTAGCTATAGCTACAACACATGGTTAGGATGTGTACCAAGTGGATGTGAAGAGTGCCTTTATTTATAGAGACCTTGAGGAGGAG
>JARHVA010002078.1:2745000-2772500 GCA_037957365.1 Torreya grandis
GGTAATGGTTCTAAAGGCAATTTCAAGGGAAACCAATAGTATAATATGAAGGGACCACCAAGAGGTTGCTTCCTCTATGAAAGTGACCATTTTTCATGTGAATTTACCTAGGATAAGTTGAGAAACAAGGTTATACCCCATAAAAAGGAACTTTTTAGTAACGTATTCATGCGATAGTTGATAATCAACAAGACAAATTCCAAGATTCACCCATAAAACTATCAAGGATTTTGTTTGAACATTTAGTTTCCATTTCTAAAGTTACAAGGGATATATAATGTTTTATATCTCCTAGAATTCTAAATAAAATATCTATAAAATCTATAGAAAAGGTAAATACATGGTTGGTATAATATGAAAATGATTCTAAAGTTAAGTGTTTAGTTATAGCAAAAATTAGGTTGTCATAATTCATAATAGTAGTGGATCTATATGTAACACTATTAAGGTCATATGATGTGATCCTAGGAGTCAAATAGCTTACAAATAATAAAGACAAGGTTGACTACTATCTAAACGAGGTTGAGTTTCTAGACAATTTTGTTAATCAGACACTAATTTAGGGTCAAAAAATGGAGTTTTGGTTTAGGCATATTTATACAATACAACTCAGGGAAGCCCAAAGAAAAGGATATTAAGCATTTATCATCAAGATAAATGAAACAGAGGAAACTAAGGATCCATCAATTTAATATTATGCATTCCTTAGGAATTTTAATGATGTTTTTCCAGACGAATTACCAGGATTAAATCTTAAATGGAAGTTTGATTTATCTATTGATATCAAATCAAGATCAAAACCTTAGTCTAAGGCACTATATAAAATGATAACCACTAAATTGGATGAATTGAAGGCTCAACTCTAAGAATTGTTGTCTAAAGGGTTGATTAGACCAAGTGTGTCACCATTAGGTGCACTAGTTGTCTTCGTCAAAAAGAAGGATTTTACTCTTCAACTTTGTATTGATTATAGAATATTGAGTAAAGTAACTATCAAAAATAGGCATTTACTACCTTAAATAGATGATATTTTTCGTGAGATGCAAGGAGAAACAATTTTTTCTAAGATTGATTTTAGAGCTAGATATCATTAGTTAAGGACAAAATTTAAGGATATTCTTAAGAAAAAATTTAGAACTCAATATAGACACTATGAATTTACAATGTTACCATTTGGGTTGATGAATGTACTTATTGCATTCATGAATCTCATGAACACCATTTTTAGAGAATATCTAGATCATTTTGTTTTTCTATTTTTACATTAAATTCTTATATATTTTAAGGATGAATAAGAACATCTTTAACATCTAGAATTGGTTTTGAAACATTTATGAAAGCACTAGTTTTATGGCAAATTGTCCAAGTGTGCACTTTCCAAAAGAAAGTGAAATATCTAGGACATATTATCTCAATAGATGAAATTACAGTTGATTTGCGTAAGATAAGATCCATTATGGAGTGGTTGACACCAAGGTATGTCCAAGAGGTAAGGAGTTTTATGGAATTATCAAGCTATTATAGGAAATTCATTTAGAATTTTTGCAAGATAATTGATTTGATTACCTCTGTATAATATAAGAATCAAATTTTTATTTGGTCAAATAAGTATGATGCAGAGTTTCAAGAATTGAAAATAAGGATTACTTTAACACCAGCATTAAGAGTACCTGATCACAATGGTCAATTTTTAGTGATCACAAATGCATCTCAGGATGGATTAAGAGGAGTCCTTTTGTAGGATGGTATTGTGGTAGCTTTTGAGTCAAGGAAGTTGAAGCTTTATGATGTGAATTATTCCCCTCATGACCTTGAACTTACAACAATTGTTCATGCTTTGAAAGTTTGGAGACATTATTTGTTGGGAAAATCACTTAAGATCAAAAACTAAAAACTTGGGACTTAAATACATATTTACCCAACCAAATATAAATGCTCATAAGAGATGCGAGTTGGATTTTTTGTCTTAATATGACTTTGATATTAGTTACATCAAAGGCAAGGAAAATAGAGTAGTTGATGCCTTAAGTCATAGAAGGTACATAGAAACTGTCACTACTATTAGGAATACATTCAGTGATAGTGTGATAGAGTTTTCACCAAGAGATAAATTCTATGATCAAGTTAGGAAATATTTATTTAATAATGCTTAGATTCTTTGGTATAAATTATAGAGAGGATTACAAAGAAAGTTAGTCAAGCATTAGTCCATAAATAATGAAACATGTATAAAGAACTAACTAACCAAGCCTATCTATTCCTATGGGAATTATAAAGGATAGCAAGAAAAAAATTAAAGAAAGAAACATCATATTACCTTCCCAAATGGATTCACCATAACCATGTGGCTCAAAATCATGTTCTCCCTTGATCAAGCATCCTTGTCTTTGTCAACAATGGTGGTAAGATCCTCCAATGCCTCAATAACACTCCACAAAACCTAGGCTTATGATTTCAAATTACTAAACTAGCCTATCAATGAAGCTTGAAAAAAAAAATGATCAAATACAAATCCTTATGGAAATAATTTAACATTATAACTTCGTAATATTCAACCTTTTTGAAATTCATGTCCATGGCCTCTCTATTTATATATTTTTGAGATTGGTTAGTATTAATTATGATCATCCATCTCAATATTGAGATGTGTGGCAATGGATAATCCTAATATTTGGAATTAAATCCATAATTATCTTCATCATGACCTTGGAAGACTGGGAATTGAAGAGGCATGGGAGGCATTAACTAGGCAAGGGTGACCCATAATCTTGATATTTGTGACATTTATGGCTTAAGAATGTCTTCCCAAGAAATGATATCACCTGATGATGTAGTTAATAAGAATCACTTTTCAAAAGAAATATTCAAAAACTCTCATGAAAAATCCACTTAAGCTCTTGATTTGGATTAATTAGCCTTAAATAAGTTTAATCAACATTTGAGAAATTATTTGAAAATTGGCCCTCAATTAATCAAAATGGTCAGAAAGTCATATTACTGAGTTGTTATTTGACTCCAAAATGGTCAGAAAGTCATATTACTGAGTTGTTATTTGACTTGATAAGAACTAAAAAGTGACATTAGATGCTTTAGGACAATATTTCCATTTAGGATGTTTCCAAAATAAAATAACAAAGGTACGTGAGGTGTACCAATGAATTTAGGAGAAAAGAGTGTTCCAAAGCATAAAAGGTGAAATCATAATTTTGGTTCGAGATGAATTGATCAAAGTTAGCTGTCCCATAAATTACATTACCCCATTTAGGTATACTTTGACCTAAATTGGAACTTGTAAATGACAAGTTTGAACCATTTAGTGCATTTTATGTATTTTCACCTAAATGTGCATTTGAGTGCAATTCAAGTAAGATCGACAATTTCAACACAAATGGTGTTAGGAATTGGATGTCTATATTTTGCCCCTATTTGAGAAGGTATAGTGAGACATTCTGGTGAAGCAACATCTTTTCAAATAAAAGAGTTGTTAAGAATAAATTGGAATAGACCCATGATGCCCCCTTGAGAGGACATACTAATATGGAAGAAAAGGATGGACTCTTAAAAAGAGAGAGAAAGTGAAAGTTTAACCCATGGAATAGATCATATCTAGATGAGTTAATGTTTGCACATGTGATTAACATCAATGAAAAAAATATAATTAGATGTATAATAGTCCCAAGAGATGGGGGAATGGGAAAGAAACAATCCATAAATGTAAAGGACACACTGTAAATGTACCCAATTTGAGAGTACAAGCTACACGCTTATGACATTGATCAATCCCAAGATAAATTGCACACTAAAATATTTCCATCATGAGATTTAATGTGAAGATCTTGGAATTAGAGGAAAAGGGAGAATGTTCTTTAGGAAAGGAAGCACCACTAGAATGTGGTCTCTAAAGAGAATATAATAACTACTCCAGTACAATAGATTTGATCTTGATAAAATAGTTTTGGCCCAGTAGGGTGAATCTTGATAATTTATAAAGAATAAATAAAGATTTGCCCCTGTAGAGATTATTTGATTCAAATTTGGTTCAAATGTTGTGCCCCAACATGGTAAATTAGTAAGCAAAATGGCTCAAGGATATAACTAAAAATATAGGTTAAAGTGAGTGGGTGAAAACGTACATGAAATGGTGTATTGGCTTATAAATCCATATAAAACTAAGCATATGAGAATGCAAAAAGTGATGAGAGAGATGAAAATAAGAATGGAGATAGCTAAGCTGACATCAATATAAATTGAGCACTACCTACATAGTTCTATGGACTCATGTTCGAACATGAACTTTAGGCCAATGTAGTTTACCCAAGATTGGAAGAGAATGGAATGAGGAATGGTGATAAATTACCAAGAATTGATTAAACTCACAATGTATGTAAAGAGATGCATGTTTAAGTAGAGAATTGAGTGATAAAATGCATGTTACCTAGAAGCCTAATTCCATATCATGAGCCTAGGTTTTGCAAAGTGTTCTTGAGAATCATTCATCAGAGCTGATGTTGACATTAAGACTTTGAGACTTGAGCACAAAGTGCTTGCTATAGAAAAAAATTAGGCATCATAAGTATGAATAACTTAGAATGACATAAGATTCCAATTGCACTAGGCCAGTTCAAATGTGAATATATATAACTAAGGATAATGGTAAAACAATGACCACAACTAGAGTTATAGTGATTTACATTTTTAAAAAAAAAGCAAAAACAAAGAAAAAGACAAATATAAATGAACCTAACTGAAAATCAAGATATGAACAATCAAGACTTAAAGTAGGAACAAAAATGTAGAAAATCAAGGCAAGAAAAACTTGATAATATAATATCAAGATATGAATAATCAAGATCTATGTCGACCATCAAGGGGTACATGGAAAAAATAACACAAAGAATCAACACCAAATAGGAAATAAAAGACTAGACAACAAATAACATTCAAATAAACACACACAAACAAAAACCAAGTTAGTGAGGTTTAAAGACAAATGTTCATGAATGTGTGGTAGAGGCATTACTTTCCATGCATCATAACAAAGAACAATGATAATTATTCTATAATTAAAGAGGAATAATGATAGAAGAAATGGGGGAAGAGAAGAAAAGGAAGGGGTTGGCCGAAATGACTCCAGATGTATAAAACAAGTGGATGCTACCTACATAGGTCCATGGATGCATGTTCCAACATGAAATTTTGGCTAAATGTCACTCTACCAAGAAATGGGATAGAAAAAAATTATGATCAAACCTGCATGATTAATGTTATAGAAGAAATGAAAGATATGACAAACAAACGAGATTGGTCTGACAAACAAAAAGATGATGAGACAAGAAAGAATGATCTTGTAAAATGGCAAGTGCATGGGACAAGATGAAATGAACTAGTATTTTGTCCTTGTGAAATGGAAAGTGCATTCAAAATTAATGGTTTCATAAAAAATGATGAGAGAGTTCAAACTTAGCAGTTGCTTGCAAAATGATGAGAGTGTTTAAACATAGCGATTGCTCATAAAATGGCAAGAGCGTGAGATGGTGGAATGAGAATGTACAAATGTATGGACATGCAAGACAATGTTTTCTTTCTTTTGTGTATCATGTTCTAATTTTTTTGTTATTTTCAAAGTATTTATTATTTTTTTGGTGTTTTTGGGATAAAATATGCACAAGGTGGGACCATCTAGTTGAGGAGATGCACATACTAAGAGTAGAGGTTCCAATAAGATAGCTAAGTCAACTAAAATAACCCATGATCATAAATAGACAAGAGTGAGGTTCTTGATAAAATAAGAAAGAGTAAACAATACTTGAACAGAGAAGATGTGGCTATTCACCTATCTAAAGCTACACAAAACTATCCTAGTTGAACTGCTTTGTAGAACTGTTGTTGAAGATGTTCATAATGTTCATGAGACATAATCAAGATCATAATTGGTCAAGGAACAAAAAGTGTTAAAGCTTATAACATGACCTAGAAATGACAAAGAAGATGATTTTTAAATAGAGCAATCTAGAATGGGATGAAGAATGTGTTCAGAGTGGCAAAGGTTCAAAGTCTTTACTATTAGGAATCATGAAAAGTGGACTAGGTAGTATAAAATATGTTCAAGTTAAGCTAAAAGGGTGGGATAAAATTATGAAAACACAAGTTTCCCCCAAGTCAAGGGTCTTATAGACAATGGTTTAAAGTTGTTCATGCATAAAACATCTTAAGGTGTATGATGTTCATGGGCTCTAAAGGTTCTTCAACATTAAGTTTAGCCAGTCGATATGCTCCTGATCCATAGTTCACTGTGACAATATATGGTCCTAACCAATTAGGCTGAAACATACCTTTATTTTTGGGTTTATCATTCATGTTATTTTGGTTCTCTTTCATAACTAAGTCACCAATATCAAATTATTGAGGGAGAATGCATTTGTTGTAGCTTTTCCACAATCTATTTTTATAGGCTTGTATGTTTTCTATGGTAGCCAAATGCTGACCATCAAGAAGTTTTATTATTGTAGCCATGAGGCTCTATAGTCTTCATCATCTTCAATGTTCTATAGTGATATTATTAATGATGGGAAGTCAATCCCAATCAGGATGATAGATTTAGTGACAAAAATAAGGGAGTATGGCGTAGCTCCATTTGGAGTGTGATGATTGGTTTTATAAGCCTAGAGGATAGGAAAGAGTTACAAGTGCCAATTATGGCTAGCATCATTGAGAATTTTCTTCAAGATGGATAGAATGGATTTATTTGATGCCTCTAATTTTACATTGCCTTGTGGGTTATATGGAGTGGATTTCTTGTGCTTGATATTTAATTTCACACAAAGAGATTTCACATCTTGGTTCATAAAAGATGCACCATTATTGGATATAATATGGGATAGGATGTCATATAGACAGATGATATGGTAATTAATGAATTTAGATATTTGTTTCCTATTAACATAAGTGAGATGAATTGCCTTAATCCACTTAGTAAAGTACTCAATTGCAGTCAACATGTGCTTATGGCCATTTGAAGATGTTGGGTTAATTTTCCCAATGAGATTGAGACCCCATGTTGAGAATAGCCATGGTGTTATAATAGAATGTAATGGTAAGGAAGGTGCATGTATAAAGTTTCCATGATGATAAGGAACACACTTATTTACATAATTAGAAGCATCTATCTGTATTTTGGATCAATAATAGCCTGTTCTGAGAAGTTTCTTTGCTAAGACTACACCATTGGTATGGGCCCCATGCATTCCTTCATGAACCTCCTTTAGTGTCAACTCGGAATCTCTCAAAGATAAACAATGAAGAAGTATTCCATCATAACATTTTTGATAAATCATGTTTCCAAGGAGGATATAATGTGTTACGTGATGAAGCAATAATTTTTGTTGGTTTTATGAAAGGTTGGTAGGAAATACATGGGTATGGAAATAGTTATAAAAATCTTGGTACCATAGTAGCTCAAGTGAGGGATTAGGATCATCAATGGTGCATACCCTCTCTAAATGTGATAGAATATGTGCTGGCTAAAAAATATTTTCGATCAAAAATTGATACTCTTAGCACTATCATGCATTTGAATCATGAAACAAATCATTTCCATGGCATTGATAGATCTGTTGTTGACTCACCGAACTTGCTCAAACTGTAGAGATTTAAAATGTGTTTTGAGGTTATCAATAATTTACTTGTATGGAAAAAGCTTATCATCCCTTGTTTGATACTAATCAATTGTCTAATTTATGATTAGAAATGAATCTCCATAGATATTTAAGATTTTAATATCCCACTATATGGTTAGATGGAGCCCTGCAACCAATGCATGATACTCAACCATATTGATTGTACAGTAAAATTATATATGGAATGATTTGGGGATCGAAACCCCCTATGGTTTGATAAAAAATATGCTAGCTCCAGACCTTTAGGATGTGAAGGAACCATCAACATAGAGCATCCACTATTTAGGTTCTTGTGATGATTTTTCTATTATCATGATAGAATCATCTGGAAGGTCAAAGTTGAGATGTTGAGTGGCTATAAGAGGAGTTTCTATAAGTTGGTCAACAAGAACTTGTCCTTTGATTACCTTCTAATTCTGGTACTTAATATCAAAATCATTAAGGAGCATAATCAATTTAACCATGCATATTTGAAGAGCTACTTTAGATAAGATAAACTTGAGAGGATCTACCTTGGCAATAACAATAATTTTCTTATTTAGCATATAATGTCACAAATTTTGAGTGGTGAACACCATAACCAAACATGCCTTCTAAATAGGCATATAGTTATGTTCATAGAATACCAATGTGTGGCTTAAATAATAAAACATGTATTCCTTACCATGATCATCATGCTAAGCCAAAAGTGCCCCTAGTGCATATTCCATGGTTGATATATAAAGAAGCAATGGATTTCAATGTGTTGGGGTTCATAAGGCTAATGGATTGGCCAAGTATGTTTTAAGATTTACAAATGCTATCTAAAAATATTCATTCCACTAAAAAGTTACCCCTTTTTTTAAGATATGGGTAAATGGGTAGCACTTATCTACCAATTGAGAAATGAAACTACGTATAGACTAGATTTTTCCTTGTAGTCCTCACAACTATTTAAGATTAGAGGAGGCATTTCCATAATAGTATTGACCTTGTAGGATTGACTTCAATCCCTCGTTGTGATACAATGAACCCTAGAAATTTTCTTGATGTGACTCCAAATACACATTTCTTAGGATTCAAGTAGACTTTATATGCATGAATCCTCTCAAATATTCTTCATAGAATGTAAGGGTGTCCAACCCTTATTCTTTATTTTTCTAGTGTATCATCAACATAGTCCTCTACAATGTCATGCATCATGTCATGGAAGATAGTAGTCATTGCACACTGATATGTGGCTTTAACATTATTCAAACCAAATGGAATGACATGGTAATAGAATGTCCCCCATAGAGTGGTGAACGTGGTCTTATGTTGATCTTTAGGGGATATCTTGATCTGATTGTAATCAAAAAATCCATCCACTAAGGATAACATCTCATACCCAACAGTTGAGTCAATAATCATGTCAATGTTGGGCAGAGAAAAATTATCTTTGGGGCATGGTTTGTTGATATCATGAAAATCAGTACAAACACATATGTTTGGGGTCTTTTTACTCATTGGTACTATGTTATAAATCCATTTGGAGTAGTCTAATGGTCTGATAAAATTGGCTCCCAACAACTTTTCCAACTGAGCCTTAACGAAAATGGTGATGCATGGATGCATCTTTCTCAACTTTTGCTTGAATGATTTAACATCAGGGTGAAAAATAAGATGATTAAAAACTAAATCTAGGTCCAAGCCTCTCATGTCAAAGTATGCCCATGCAAAGATGTCCATATATTCCTTAATAATGGATATAATATGTTCACATTCTACTTCAGTAAGGGAAGTTCCAAGATAAACAATTTTAGGATCCTCATGGGTTTCCAAATTCACTTTTGTCATGATCTCCATAAGGAGTGTGGATAAATATTATAGAATTGTAGGAAATGTATGGTCATGATCATCTTCCTCTGTTATATCTTCTTGTTGTTCCTCCCAAAGATTTGGATAATATGAAGAATCAAAATCTACCTTCTCAAGAAAAGGCCAATTGGCAAAAAATTTTAGAAACTAAAGAGCAAGGTGCTCAAATATTTGATGTTTTTATAAAGAGATGCTTGTACTAGATATGAAACTTAGGCTAGATGGACTTTCTATGTTTTGAGGGGATGAGAAAACTTTCCTACCTGGGAGCACCTAGAACAAGTTTTCATTCAAAGGCTTATCTTTTTATTTTGTTTTTACCTGATCAAAAAGTGACTCAAAGAGGTTTTCACCTAAATATCTTGATGTTTGTTCTTTATTATGAGCATGAAAGTTTGCCTGCTCCAAAATAAGTAGAATAGTTCAATGAAAAATTAAAACCCTATTTATGATCACCAATGGGGAATGCATCTCATAAGCCCATGTATTATACAATTGATTGTTCATTTTGGAACTCATCAAGGCATATGACTAAATTTTGTTGATCCTAATATATAAGTTCAGGATGGCAAAGACATAGGTTACAATGACGGTTTGCTTCAAGATGGGAAGCACCAATGGTAAGGATATAATGTCCTACTTCAAGAAGGGAATCACCACTAAGACAAGTTTTTGCTTCAGGATGGGAAGATATAATGGTAAAGATATAATGTCCTACTTCAAGAAGGGAAGCACCAATAGGATGGGTGTTTGCTTTAAGATGGGAAACCCTAATAGGCATTATGGTTAATATAGAATTTGAATCAAACAAATTAGAGTCATTAAGATCATCAAAAAGGATATAATGGGATGTTGTGTCATTGCTAAGAGTCTCATTACTAGTCACTTCTAAAGAGTCACTATAAGATGTCATGAGGTCATCCTCTGGTGGTTTAAATTTGAGACAATGATTCCAATTAACAACTCTAGCTAATAAGGGTTCTAAAACTCCTTGCCCCTATGGGCCAAGGCCTTTCCCTATACAGTCAAGATGATCCATTATCTTTTTAGGGATAGGATACTTTGTATTCTAAGAACAATCAGCAAGGCCTTTAGAATATAGACAATCTCCTTTGGTGAAGTCCTCCTGATCTTTCGTTGGTGTAATTATAGGTGCCAAAAACACATGAGGTTTTGATTGCTTATTCTTTGGTTGTCAAAACTGATTGGGTCTATGAGGTGTCTAAGAAGTTTTAGGCTTACCAAATGTTTTAGGGGAATTTGGTAACTTTAAATTATGGAAGATGTCTTTTAGATGGTATGTGGAAATGTCTGCATCTTTAATAATAACCTGATTGACCAAAGTTGTAGGAAATGGATCAGTTGAAGTGGAAGCTAAATCACTAGGGTCTCCATAATTAGACTGAAATGGATGAGAAATGATGGATTTATTATTATTTGCAATGAATTTAGAACTTGGGCAATAGTTATAATTATGAAACTCTACTTCAAGATGTTTATATTATTGATATGGTAGTTGATTAGTGGAAATAGTAACCTCAATCCCATCATGGGGAAACTTAAGGCACTGGTGAAGAGTATATGGAACTACCTATACTTTTGGATCTAAGGATGACCAAGAAGTATGTTATAAGGAAGCTCAATATCCATAATATGGAATAATATATAATGATAAATAGACCTAACCATGACTAGCAACTAAATTGTACCAAATGACTCCCTCTCAGTGTTGTCATAAGCCTTGATTGTAACAGTCTCTGGTTGAATGTCTTTATCCATGTAACCCAATCATCACACCAATTTAAGAGATATGATGTTCAACCTTGAACCATTATCTATAAGAACCTACTTGATCTTGTGATCTGTAATGTTTATCTCAATATATAGTGGTTTATTGTGGTTTGGGCCAAGGGTGGACATGTCCTTTTGATCAAATGTTATTTGTTGAAATGAAGACAAATGTCCAACTAGGTTCTAGATCTGATCAAGGTTTATATCCTTAGGCACAATAGACTCTTATAAAAATTTCTTGAAGATGGTTCTATAGACATCAAATGTTTGCAAGAGTTCTAATATGGAAATTTGTCTAGGGGTTTTATCTAATTGATGCATTAGACTATAAGTCCTTTGAATTGTGGATTGAACTAGTTTAGTCTTTATTGGGATAGTATTTGGCTTTGGAATCATTGGCACAATGTTTTCATTGGGTTTTATGGAAAAAGTGGGTGAAGGGCCTTGAATGGTAACTCACAGGTGTTTATTTGTGACTGCACAACCTACAGGTGAAAAGGACTTATTATAATTAGAAGAGGGAGGAAAAGGGCATTGGATGGTGACTCAAGGGTGACTAACTATATTTATATAATTCTGGGTCAGTGAGGAGCCTTTATAAGAAAGGTACTACTATTTAGGATTAGTAACCCATGTAAATGGAGGAGCAACATGATGTAAACTTGACATGGTATTACCAGGGGGAGAGGGTATTGAGCCTATAATGATGGGTCTTGTGTTGTGAGGAACATGAGATTGGACATGTGGTTTATAGTAATAATGACAATATCAGTTGCAAAAACATACCCCATAGTATTAATATAGTCATAACGTACATTGTTATAAGCCACATTATTAGTGCAGGCATTATGATCTTGATTATGCTCATTATGATTTTGACTTTGTTGTTGGTTATGATTCTACCTCTATCCTTGATTGTGACCATTTTGATTATTTATTCATGGTGGTGGATCATGTCAAGGAAAGGGGTCTTTGTAGATTCCCATGTCCTGATTTGTGTCTTGATTAGGGGCCAACTTAATTTCCAATTCACCAATTTCAATAAAGTCCTCAATAATATGTCACAATTGAATGCAATGATATGTACCGTGACTAGAAACATGATGAAATTTAGACCATTCATTCTCTTTGTACCAATCTAGTTTTGGTTGATCTCAAGGAAATGGCCTTAATATTGGCCATAGAATTAAATTAGCTACAATGAAATTTTGTAACACTATTTTAACCAATTCTCCTAACTTGCTATAGACTCTAAAATTGTGATGAAATACCCTTTGTGGAGGTTGTCTCTACAAAGTAGGTAGTGGATTTGGGGGAGTTATTTGTACATTTGAAGGAAGCATAGCTTGTATCATTTGTACATGTCTTGTATCAGTCACCCCATTTCCAACCATGTTCTTATTTTTGTTAAATCCCTTAGGCTTATCTTGCATAACTATTTGATATGGTGATTTAGTTTGATTAGACACTTGACCTTGCATAGAAATCTTAACAAGAACCTTATCAATAAGAGCCTTCTCAATTTGCACTCATTTGTCAATAATTTCTTCAAATGAGTTAGCACAAACTAGCCATAGATTATGAAAAAAATTAAAGATGTAAATTGTATGCAAAGATATCAACTAACTATTTGTCTGGCACATAATGTTGAAATCAACCTACCAATGCTCTCCACCTTTGCAAATACATAGTAAAACTTTCACCATCACATTGCTTGGCTTTGCATAAGTCAACAACAACCAATTCCTATTCTATGTTATATGAGAAATGGTTAACAAATTTTTATGATAAGCTATTCCAATCTGTAATTATCCCTTGGGTAGTTTAAGTATCCAATCAAGAGCTTGTCCTACTAAACTTCACATAAATAGTCATAGTAAGTACTCACTACTATAAGCAACATCTTGACATAAGATGAAGAATGTCTGTGTGTGTTCACATGGATCTCCTTTTCCTCTTTACTTGTGAAATTTAGGTGCCTCAAAATGAGGTGGAAAGGGGTTTTGGAGAATAGAAAATTCAAATGGATATGTACATATCTCATCAAATTTTCACTTTTTGACTCTATTATTCATCTCTAATCTTTGAACAATTTCCTTCATAGAATTCCATTCCTATATGTTCGGTGCATTTTTGGATTGAATAAGATGTTGTTGGGGTGGAATGTGCCATTTTTTTGTTATTTTTTGGTTTTAATGTGCCCTTGGTTTTTTTGTTGTTCGGGTGGAATGTGCCCCTAGTTTTGTTGTTTTTGTTGTTGGGGTGGAATGTGTCCCTAGTTTTATTACTATTGGGGTGGAATGTGCCCCTATTTTTTTATGGATATATAGGGATCATATACCTTTCAATCCATGATTTGGTTCTGATATGCCCCTTAAGTTGAGAACATAGGCCGTTGATTCTTAGATTGTAAAACATTCCCTAAATTTGGTTGTTTTGGCCTTTGTTGATTTTGGAAATTTCTATGTTTATTTACCAATATTTAGGTTGGTTGCAAACAAATATCCAAATTATCTTGAGGGATTTACTCAATTAAAACTAGATATTTGGGTTTCTAAGTTTGTAAAGTAACAAGAGGTTCTTGATGATTGAAGAATGTATGTTCCATATCAAATGAAACATCTTGTAAGGTCTCTTGTGTCTTTAACTATTCATTTAGATTTTATTGATCCACTATGGTAATGTTCTCATCCAATATTTGTTGTGTAATTCAACCACATTTCCTTGTTATTTCAAATGATTATTGTGAATTGAAGTGGCAACTAGGGAGTCAGTTAAGTCTACTACAAGTTGATCTACATATTGTTGACTTATTATCTTGATCTTAGTTAGAAGATCCAAATTTTTGGGTTTTAACTCTATTTGTATTTACTTTCCTTTTTTAGAGGAAGATGGTATGTCTATGTGTGCAAAAGCTTGCTCTTGCTATCAATGTTCTCCTTCTCTAACTAAGGTATGCAATTGTTCTGTAGGATATCCAGAAGGTAGTCTAGCACTTGATTCTATCAATCTAAGAAGGGCATCATATTGATCTTATTGGGGTTGATATTAATTTTAATCATCTTTGAATCCTAATATTAGAAGGATATCATCAAAAATAATGGGGTTATCTTGAGCATCATAAAATTTTTTAGCTTCATAACTAAGGCCATATGAGTATCGAAGTTTTTGCCAAAATCTAAACAATGTGAATGCAATGAAGACGTGATCACACGAGATGAAGCTAGTGAAAATCACATAAATGCTAAATCAATTTGAAATTATAAAAGAAGATAAATTTCACAAAACAAATAGGAGAAAACCCAATATCTGATTAACATGAGATGGCCAAAGTGAAGAATACATATAGGAGAGCACGTAAGTAACTTCTCCACAAAAGGTGGTGAAGGCACCCCAAGAATAGACTGTAACTCCTCCATGAAAGGTGGTGACAAGGTGCTAAGAATAGAGAAGTAACTCCCATCAAGGGAGTTACTTATGACATTCTTATGACACCTATGACACATCTATGACACACATCTCCACATAAGCTAGCCTATCCCACAAATGTAGGAAAACTCCATGTATGCACAAATATATAATTTTCCTAATTAAATAATAGTGAAAAATAAAAACCTACACTAATACCCCCCCCATAAGTGCAGCTTAGGTGGGCAGTGTGGAAATATAAAATAGGTCCCAACAACTAGGCCTAATGAGGTACCCATGTACAAATGCAATCTCCCATAAGATAGAGAAAAGGAGAAAACTCGTAGGGAAAAACTCCCTCCCCCCCCCCCCCAAAGAGAGACATAAAATAAAGGAAGAGGCTAGTGGCCCCCTTGAAGATGATGTTATTGTAGATGTGGAGCACACCCCAAGAAGAGCTCATAGATGAATGAACTTGCTCTCAGTGAAAAGTTTGGTGAAGATGTCTACAACCTACTCCTGAAGACTGGCAAAATATCAAGTCAATGACCTGACTATTAATAAGCTCCTAAATGAAATGCATGTGAATCTCTATGTGCTTGGTCCACTAGTGCTAAACTAGATTCCTACAAATCTAAATGGTACTCTAGTTGTCACAATAAATGATGGTGGGCTACCTGATAGGAATACCAAACTCAGAAAGAATCCCTTGAAGCCAAATAGCCTCAGTAGCTGCATTAATAGCTCCCCTATACTCTGCCTCTGTGGATGATATAGCAATAACATTTTGTTTCTTTCTAGACCAACTGATAAGACTAGAACCTAGAGAGAAATTATAAACAGAAGTGGACTTGCAAGTCTATGAATCACTAGCCTAGTCAGAATTTATATATCCAACCAAGTCAACCTCTATGCCAAATCTGTAATGAATCTCATATTTATGTGAACCCTGTATGTAATGCAAGATCCTCTTAGCTGCTTTCTAATGTAGCTCATGAGGTTCTTGCATGAATCTGGAGACAAGTCCCACTGTATATGATATGTTGAGCCTGGTGTGAGTCAAGTATATGAGAATACCAACAATTTTTCAATACCAAGTGGCATCAACCAATGGTGAAGAAAAATTAGCCTCAAGCTTGACTCCTAATAGAAAGGGAGTCAGAGATGGCTTGCAATCAGCCATGTGAGATTGAGATAATAAATCAAGAGCATACTTAGGTTGTCCAAGAGAAATCACTAAATATGACTATGAGATCTTGATGCCAAAGAACTAGTACAATAAACCCAAGTCTGTCATGTCAAATCTATCCTAGAGAGATGCCTTCACCACTGCAATAGCCAATGAATAAATCTTGGTGATCAAAAGGTCATCAACATATAGAACCAAAATCAGGAGTGAATCATCCTATTGTAAGAAGTAGACATTGGGGTCAAAATGGCACCTAGTGAAACCCATTGTGAGAAAGAAGGAATTCATCTTGGCATACCAAGCTTGAGGGGCCTATTTGAGGCCATAGATAGATTTCCTAAGTCTTCATACTAAAGAAGAATCCTGAACAAATCCTGGTGACTGGTCCATGTAGATCTCCTCCTCTAGGTCTCCATGAAGAAAGGCACTCTTCACATCCATCTGGTGCACATCCCAACCATGTGCTATGGCAATAACCAAGGTGAGTCAGATAGAATTCATCTTTGCAACAGGTGCAAAGGTCTCTGAGTAGTCAATGCCTGCCACCTGTGAGAAACCCTTGGTGACCAATTATGCTTTGTACTTATCAACTGACCCATTTGCTACAAACTTGGTCTGATATATCCACCTACATCAAACCATGTTTCTTCCCTTAAGAAGTGAAGTCAAATCCCAAGTGTGATTTTTTATTAAGGAAGAATATTCTTCCTCCATAGCACTATCCCACTCAGGTACCCCCGATGCCTCTCAAAAAGTCTATGGATCCAGAATTGAAGCAAAGAAGGCATGTGGATTTCTCTAAAAATTCCCCCTAGTATGTCTATCATCTACAGGATCTCCTGCCCAAGTGCCAACACTC
This sequence comes from Torreya grandis, assembly GCA_037957365.1. Classification (NCBI taxonomy): domain Eukaryota; kingdom Viridiplantae; phylum Streptophyta; class Pinopsida; order Cupressales; family Taxaceae; genus Torreya; species Torreya grandis. The sequence goes on from JARHVA010002078.1 coordinate 2,761,760, forward strand.
TCAAGTGTTTGTTTGGCCCAAAGCGGCCTAAAAGTGGGTGAGTCAGGTGCTAACTCCTCATCCTCTGACTGACTAGAGGTAGATGCCTCTGCATCACTGTCCTCACTGTCTAAACTCGAAGAAGAAGAAGATGTCTCTGGCTTGAGAACCTACTGTGGCTGATTTGAATCTGATGAGGAATCATCATGAAGAAGTAGATTTGATGAGGGAGAAGAAGTGTCAAGTGTTGAGTCTCTAGGACTCTCTTGAAAATGGACACTTCTCTTGACGAACAACTCATGAGTGACTGGATATAGAAGGTGATACCCCTTAATACCATCTGAATATCCTACAAAGATGTAAGGCTTGGACTGACATTCCATAGCTTTGCATTTCTTCTTTGGAATGCAGGCCATGGCTGGGGATTCAAAAACCCTAAGGTGCTCAACATCAGGTTTCCTTTTATGCCAAGCTTCAAAGGGTGTTATTCCTTTCAAAGCTTTGTGAGGAACCATATTTTGAATGTAGCAAGCACAATTGATGGCTTCAACCTAGTGCTATGGTGCTAAGGATTTGGAGTGAATCATACAACTACCCATCTCTTTCAAGAACCTATTTTTGCATTCTACAACCCCATTATATGAAGGACTGTAAGTGACTGTATGCTACAAATCAATCCCCTCTATGGTGCAAAACTACTCAAACCTGTTACTGACATACTCCCCTCCATTATCAGTTCAAAAACCTTGATGGATTTCTCACTCTGATTCTCAACAAGAGCCTTGAAGTCTAGAAAATTTTCAAACACTTCAGACTTTTGTTTGAGAAAATATATCCAAGTGTACCTAAAGAAATCATCAATGAAAGTGAGGATGTACTTGGCCCTTGTGAAAGATGGTTTGGGAAAGGGTCCCAATACATCACTCTGGACTAACTCCAAAGGTTGTGAAGCCCTCCAAGCTTTGCCTTTGTCAAATTTTGCTTCAGGATGCTTCCCAAGGGAGCACCCCTCACAAAGTCCTTTTGAGAATTGGACACGAGGCAAGCCAATGACCATGTCATGTTTTTAAAGTTGCTCAAGGTAGCAGTAGTTAAGGTGGCCAAATCGCTCATGCCATAATTTTATAACTCCATTTGAATGAGTTAGCAATGCTATTGGAGAAGAATTAGGTGCAAAATGTGACAAGGTGTATAACCTAGCTTGGTGATCTGCCCTACCCACTACCATTGTAGTATCATTATGCAACTCCTGATAGTGACTGAATATGGTGAAAACTCAACTCTCATGCCCTAACTAATGTGAGTGATTTGGTACACTGATAGGAGATTGGCTGAAAGAGAAGGAACACTTAGAACATTAGTGAATGTCCCTCCTTCCATTTCAAATGACCCTCTCCCTACAACAAAAATTGATGTGTCATCACCCAAACTAATTGAAGTCATGTTACAAGGCTCTAAAGATGAAAAACTCAACTAGGGAAGAGCCCATGTGGTGAGAAGTACTCGAGTCAATGACCCATGAAGATGTAGAAGCTGTTGTAGCTACAAGGGCCTTGCCCTTTTCTTTCTCCTTACCCTTGCCTTTTGCCTTGGTAGAATCTTGGGTAGATGAATTCTACTTGATGGACTCAGGAACACCTATGTTGTGCTTCTCTAGAAGATGAGTTAGGTGATCTATTGTTTCTTCATGCATTTATGTTTATTATGCCCTATCTTTTACAATAGGCACACTTAATCTTCTCCTTCTTAGGTTTATCATTAGAGGAGGAAGACTTAGTGTTGTTTTTGTTAGGATTGTTGTTTTCTTTCTTCTTCTTCTGGTCCTTGTTCTTTTTCTTCTTCTCATTTGTTGAAGTCTTATCCTTACCATTTCCAACTATCAAAGCTTGGGGTTGAGTAGAATTTATTGTTCCCATTTGAATTAAATTACCTTTCTCTCTAATCAAGTCAGCAATGAATGAATCCAAAGAAGGCATTTTGCATGTAGTGCCAAGGGCACTTTTTGTGGCATGGAAAGTGGAGACAAAGACTGAATAGCTTGGACCTAACTTTGTCAGAATAGAAAGGATGAGTTGATTATATTTCTTCTCTATCCTTCATTCTTTCAATTACAATCTAAGGGCCTTAAAATTAGTGAAGTCCTGTAGGGTGTCAAAGTTGCTAGGACTTAGATTTATGAGTTCATTTTCAAGCTTATGACCTCTCATCTCATCAAGCTTCCCAAATAAGAGTTTTAAGGTGTCCCATATGTCTTTAGGAGTCTTGGAGGTATCTAAATGGAAGAGAAGTTATAGAGACATGGACAAGCTCAGTAATCCATAGGCTTCATCACTATGGTTATTCCATTTGACCTTTTTAGCATCATTGCTAGGTTCTACTTCAGTACCCATAGTGATCCTATACAACCCTTTGCTTCTAAGAATGATTGACATTTTAACCTTCCATTAATGATATTTGAAGGGTGTTATGGGTTTAAGTTGAAAAGAGTCAATTTTAAGCTGAATTTAGGTGAAGTGCTAATTGCAAGTTGTGAAATTATGCAGAAAGGAGAATGAAAGCAAAGATTTGCAAGTTGTGAAAAGTAATCACACCCCCCCCCCCCTAAATATTGAGCCCCCATAAATATGAAATTTAACACTAAAAATATGTTGAGCTTAGCTGAAAATATGGCTTAGAGTAATCAGTGCAAGACTTTAAGCAAACAGGACGTCGAACTCAGCCGAAAATGCGTCCCGAGAGACCCAAATTTTAGGCACTTTATAAAATAGTGAATTTTTAACAAATAACAATCCTAAGCTATGGATAATTGAATTACAAACACTTTTAAAAAAAATGGTACCCAAATCTGAGCTACCGTTTACAAGATATTAAAGATTCATTTTCTCGTAAACTAGTGTTTTTGCAAAAAAAAACACTAAAACATTAAAAAATGCCTGTTTTGAGAGAGAAAGTGGCCTTCCAACCACTCTTTAGATTCATCATGGAGTGAGGAATCCAAAGGAGGTCTTTGTGAGGGGGAATTGGCCTCATTCCAACCCGGGCCTCACCCTTCGTCTTCGACAGGCAAAGATACAAGTTTAAATTTAAACCCCCAAATTTTTTAAATTGTCTAAAATACTTAATATTCAGTCAAATTAACTATTTTTTTTTAACAAGTCAACTTTTAATAAAAAATTAAATTAGAAAATAGAATGAAACTGTTGGCCAAGTATCTAAGGGCGCACATGGGATGCCAAACAAGGAGAGGGCACCATTTTCAAGAAAAACACGCTGGCAAAATTCTCTTACAAAAAAGGCACAGTTCTGATTTTGCTGGTCAGAAAAAAGAAATTAAAATTGTAGACCTCAATGCATAGCAACAAGTGGAAATGATTTCTCACCAAAATAAGGGCGCACTTCTAATTTCTTGACAACAAAAAAATTGCAGGTGCAAAATTCTCTCACCAAAATAAGGATGCACTTCTAATTTCTTTATAGTAGATAAATTGCAAGCAGTGGCACCCAGGTTTATCTTGCAGCTGTTCTATCCTCTAGGCATGCATCCAACACAAAAAATAAGTAGAAGCTGAGAGAAAAGGATGCCAAGCTGCTGGAAAAGGATGCTAGGCTGCTGGAAATGGACGCCAAGCTGTTGATATTTCTAAAAATTGCCTTGCTGAAGCCACAACAGATCTATACAAGATGTCTTGGCTAATTTTAAATCATAAGTAATTTTTTTAACAAGTTTTTGTATGGATTTGCATGAGTTTTCAAAAAACTCTACCAAAACTCTCAAATGCAACAGAGTTAAACAAATAAACTACTAAGAAAGCAAAGGAATAATTTCATAATAAACTAATAGCATAACCAGACACACGATTACCGGAATAGCTATGATACCATATTGGAGTTGTTGCCAAAATCCAGATAATGCGAATGCAATTGAGATGTGATCACATGAGATGAAGCTAGTGCACATCACATAGATGCTAAAGTAATTTGAAATTATACAAGAAGATCAATTGCACAAAACAAATAGGAGAAAACCCAATATCTGATTAATATGAGATGGCCAAAGTGAAGAATACATATAGGAGAGAACGTAAGTAACTCCTCCACAAAAGGTGGTCAAGGCATCCCAAGAATAGACTATAACTCCTCCATGAAAGGTAGTGACAAGGTGCTAAGAATATAGAAGTAACTCCCATCAAGGGAGTTACTTATGAAATTCTTATGACACCTATGACACATCTATGACACACATCTCCACATAAGCTAGCCTATCCTACGAATGTAGGAAAACTCCATGTATACACAAATATATAATTTCCCTAATTAAATAATAGGGAAAAATAAAAACCTACACTAATAATGAGGCCCCACTATGAGTGAACCTTTGAGTCATGTCTAGAAAGAGATGCTCTATGTGTTTAACTAACTTTGGACCAATACTTGGAAACCAATCAAAGTACGCTTTATCTCTTTTTTTAAAAAATAACCAAGGTAACAATGATAGTATAAGGGAGGCTGGTTTGAAACCATGCACAATTTATAAGATTTGGTTCATGAGTTTAATATACCTTTGGTAAAGTTGAAATCATATAGATCAGAAGAGAGTAAGGTATCTCAAAGACCCAAGGTGAAAACTAGTACACCAAAGCCTAGATCTTTGTGATACACCTATACTGTAAAATCTAGCTTCAACTTTGACAAGTTGACCCTAGAAGTTTAGAGGAAATCTCTTCAAATTGTGAAGAAGACAAAATGAACTAAGTAACTCAAGATGTAAAAACATACATGAATCACTACGTATAAAGCTAGGATCAAATAGGTGACACAATGTCTCCACATGATTCTAGTAGGATAAAATATGTTCTAGGACTCAAAAATGTGAGTGATACACAAGATGACTTGAGTCCATGAAGATGATAATGTGGTTTTGAGTCTTAATAAATGACCTTCAATCCAAATGAAAAATTGAACCCAAGTTAAAAGAAGTTTAGTGTGCAAATGGTGAACACACTTTGACACACCAACCCTTGCAAGTCAGAAAGGTTCAATTTCAAATGTGCATTACAAATGAAGGATTTAAATAAATTGAGTAAAAGATCTAGACTCAATTGGGTAGCATGATTACACCAAAGTGGATTACATGACACAAATATTTTGATAACAATTTGAACAAGGAAAAGATGAATTTTCTATTTGGATAGTGTAACGCCTCCCTTGCTCAAGAAAATTGAGGACAATGTGTTTTGGTTAAGTTCATTGAGTTAACAAGAATTTCTAGACACAAATCAAGACCAAGTAAGCTAATGACAAAAAACAAATGTCTTAAGTCTAAACTAACAAGGTATGGAAAAGGGGGGTCTACTAAACTAGCAAGGTTTCGCTTGTTCTAAGGCAATCAATTGCACAATGACTTTTACATAAAATTATGCAAAAAACAATCACAAAAATTGGGTAATTGTAGCATTGGCTAGTTTTAAAAAGGTCTAGTACTTTTACAACCACTACATCATGTTGTTCACTCAATGTAGTGTGATGTCCAAATATAGATACATCCCATGTGCAACTCTAAAGGAACCAAATGAAGTCAATTTCAGGAGGTGAAACCTTGAGTTAAAGATTCTCTAAAGAACTCATGAGAGGTAATGACATCCCCCTCATAATCCAAGTTTGCATGAAAATAAAGAAAGCATAAAATATAAAGACTTTAGGGTCATTTTCAAGATCACCCAAACTTTGATGAGTTTTTGGGGAGTGCTTTAGGTGACATTCTTTCTAAGCCTTTGACTAGTCTATTTACAATAGGAAGGGAAATTTTGATTCCAAGGGTTACCTAAATGGGACAAATGTAAGAGCATACACACAACATTCCTCTTTTTGCCAAACAAAACCTAAGTAAACAACTATTGCAAACAATAATTGATAAGTATGTTAAATTTTAAGCCCAAATGAGATATTTGGTGGTGTTCATTTGACCCCTTAGTCTTAGTTTCAAACTTTGAAAACATTCACCAAAACATCTAAATTCTTTGTTAAACACCAAAACAGAGTTCCTAATTGATTTTTAAGCATGCAAAAGGTTATTTAAAAATATTTTTATCAAATGTCAAGTTTGTTCCTACAAAAAAAATGCTAGTATGTCCTTTAGCTTTGAAGCTCTTTTTAGCTTCAAACAATGAACTTTGGAAAAATAGCTCTCAGGTTTGTGTTTTAAGAAAAACACAGTGACTAACATTAGCTATGTACAATCGATGATAGTTACTTTGGCTAATTAAGATCTAACTGATGCTATTTTTGCTAATTGATGTTGGTTAAGCTATGTAACTGCTGTTGGTCTTACCTATCGACGTCAGTTATTGTGTAAAACCATGGCAAACAAAAAATGGAAAAAAATTAGAAAATCAATTTGCATGAGTTATAAGGGTCTAAATAAATATTTTAGAGTTGAAAAATTATATTTTTTAGGTGTGAGATGTGTCTATTCTCACCGGATGTGCTAAGATGTAGAGAGGATTACAAAGCAAGTTAGTCACACATTAGTCCATAAATAATGAATCATGCATATAAAGAACTAACTAACCAAGCGTATTTATTCCTATGATAATTACAAAGGATAGAAAGAAATAAATGAAATAAAGAAACATCATAGTACCTTCCCATATGGATTCACCATACCCATGTGGCTCAAGATCATGTTCTCCCTTGATCAAGTATCCTTGTCTTTGTCAACAATGGTGGTAAGCTCCTCAAATGCCTCAAGAACACTCCATAAAACCTAGGCTCATGATTCAAAATCACTAAACTAGCCTGTCAATGAAGCTTGAAAAATAAAATCTATGATAAAATTCAAATACTTGTGGAAACAATTTAACATTATAATTTTACAATATTCAAGCTTTTTGAAATTCATGTCCATGACCTCTCTATTTATTTATTTTTGAGATTGGTTAGGATCAATTATGATCATCCATCTCAAGATTGAGATGTGTGGAAATGGATAATCCTAATATTTAGAATTAAATCCATAAGTATCTTCATCATGACCTTGGAAGAAGGGGCATTGAAGAGGCATGGAAGGCATTAACTAGGCATAGGTGACCCATAATCCCGATATTTGTGACATTTATGGCCTAGGAATGTCTTTCCAAGAAATGATGTCACCTGATGATGTAGTTAATAAGAATCAAATTTTAAAATAATTATTCAACAACTCTCATGGAAAATCCACTTAAGCTCTTGATTTGGATTAATTAGCCTTAAACAAGGTTAATCAATATTTGTGCAATTATTTGAAAATTGGCCCTCAATTAATCAAAATGGTCAGAAAGTCATATTACTGAGTTGTAATTTGATTCGAGGAGAATTATAAAGTGACATTAGATGCTTTAGGACCATACTTCCATTTAGGATTTTTCCAAAATAAAATAACAAAGGTATGTGATGTGTACCAATGAATTTAGGAGAAAAGAGTGTTCTAGAGTACAAAAGGTGAAATCATCATTTTGACTTGAAATGAATTGATCAAAGTTAGCTAACCCATAAATTGAATTGCCCCATTTAGGTATACTTTGACCTAAATTGGCACTTGTAAATGACAAGTTTGAACCATTTAGTGCATTTTATGGATTTTGACCTAAAATGTACATTTGAGTGCAATTTGAGTAAGATTGACAATTTCAACACAAATGGTGTTAGGAATTGGATGTTTACATAAAGGTTACAACTTAGAGATTGATGTTATTCTATGATGTAATAAAAGTATGTATATGCTAGATCAAGAAAATCTGAGGATCACAATGCTAAAGTAACTTCATAATGCCCCATATTCAAGACATTTGGCAGTAACCAAGCTCATGGTAGAGATTATAACACTTTATTTATGAAAGGGAATCAATAAATATGCAGTGAAATTTCTCACATTGTCTAGAATGTTAGTGAGTGAAATTTGAACATGTGCATCTTGTTGGATTGTTATATCCACATGACATACCAAAATGGAAATGGTAGGCAATTAGTATAGAATTTTTTTAAGGATTACCATTATCATGGAATATGCATGACATGGTCTTGGTTATAGTTGATAAACTAAAAAAAGTAGCACATTTTATACCAAGTAATTTGAGAGATGATGTACCTAATTTTACGAAGAGATTTATCAAAGAAGTATATCAATAACATGTAGTTTTAGAGAAGATAATATTAGATCATGATCTAAGGATGAATTATAGTTCTGGTTAACTCTAAATTCAACCTTGGGTATGAAACTAAACTTTATTACTACATATCACCCATAGACTAATGGTCAAATTGAGCAAGTTAATAGGGTGTTAGAGGATATTATACATATTTATTGCATGGATTATAAATACAAGTGGAAAGAGTACCTTACATTGGTTTAGTTTGCACACAATAATTCATACCAATATGCTTTGAAAATGAGACCAGTTGAAGCACTATATGGAAGAAGGTATAGGACACCAATAAATTGGGATAGGTTAGAAGATAGGGTAGTCTTTGGACCTAAGATGCTTTCAAAAATGGAAGATGAATTAAGAATAATCAAACAAAGATTTGTAAAGGCCAATGATAGGTAGAAGAGATATGCAAATCTAAAGAGAACATCTAGTCATTTTTTGGTATGTGATAAAGATTTTTTTTGTATTAAAATGTAAAAGAACTTGATTAAATTCACGAAGTTAGTGAAACTTTCCTCGAGATATGTGGGATCCTTCAAAGTCTTAGAAGTGGTCAATCCTGTATTGTATAGGGTTACATTTCAACCATCCCTATCTATACTGCATAATGTCTTATATGTATCTTATCTTAAAATGATATAGCTAATCCTTCACATGTGTTGGATTGGAATGCTTTGTAGGTTATATATCTTAGGGTGGTCATGGTATACCTAATCAAAGTACTTGACACTCATAAACTTAGTTTACATAATAGGTAAGTGTCATATTGCATAGTTTTTTGGGACACTACTCTAAGGATAGTTCTACTTGGGAGGACTATAATGATTTATATAGTCTACTTTCACATTTATATGCTTGATTTGATGCTTCATACTATATTATTTTTATGTTAAATAATATTTATTTTCATAAATATTTTTTTTAATGAGTGTCATAAAAAATATGACTAGCTTTAGGATTAAGGATGTCACATCCCAATTACTCAATAAGCTGATTTACCTAATTATTTGTGGATTATTATGGTTGTTATATTGATTACTTACATTTTAACTAAACTATAATTCATAATATTTAATGGGAAAGTTGTATGTTACTTTGATTTCATGATTTTATTGCTACAAGTTGTTAGTATTGTGAATTTTGTATAATATTATTATGTTATTATTATTAAACATTGTTATGTATATATATATATATATATATATATATATATATATATATATATATATATATATATATATATATATATATCATGATGTATTGGACTAACTACCTTCTTGTCATGAGTTGTGTGCAAGAGAGTTTATCCCTCAAATCATGACAGAGGGAGAGCATCATCAGAGAGGGTAACATAGATGGAGATGGTGAAGGATGAAAAAATAACTGCTAAAACCCATGCACACACCACATTAGATTTTATATGTTATATGAATTGTGTGTGGATTATCAGAGTTTATATTTTTTTAATGTTATTTACTTAAGATATTATATTTTGCATGTTAGTGAATGCTAGTTCAGTTTAGTTATTATATATGAAATAAATCTTGTATGTGATTGCATTGTGTATATTTTGCATAGACTTAGTGTATAATGTTTCAATATTATTATATTATGTTATTTTACTCATGTTTATTTATGATTATGGGAATGTGAATCTACGTGGATAATAACTAGTTACTATTGTATATAGACTAACAAAAATGTATTTAAAATGTTCTAGAACATTATATTCTTATCATTGATATATGGGAATATCAATATATGATTTAAATATATATATATATATATATATATATATATATATATATATATATATATATATATATATATATATATATATAATAGTCATAATGTGACAATTATGCTACAATAATACTATTATGAATAGGATACTAACTATCTGATTTACTTTTTAGATAAAAGGATATCGCCGACCTTATTATTATTTATAATATTATTTAAAAGTCATAATATTTTTTATCATTGTAAACTAATACAAATATTTCACTATAACCTAAGAGTATCCTATGATCTAAGCCTAGTCTTGTTAACATGCATGGACTACATTAAGATTAAAAGTGTAGTTATCATTTTGAATAATGTTAAAAGTAGAATTTTGACTGGGTTAATTAAGCATGTAATGTAGTTTATCATGAAAATATTTCAAATTAATAACACAATGATTAATGAAATGAGGAAAGTTGAGTAAGGAGAGATTAGGTCTTTTCTTAGTTTTGTTAATGGAAGTTAACTATGTTTTTAATCACTATTGGAATGAAAAACATGGTTTATGCGTGGTGACTATGAGTTTTGAGAAGTTACATGAAAGACTTGAGTTTGTAAGGGATGGGAAGTTAGAATATGATAAGAATCAAGTTGAGAGGAGAATGTGGTATGATAATGAAGAGGAGAAGGAAAGTACAAAACAAGGAGAAAGAATTCTAGTTCATTCTATTTTAGTTTTTGGAATCGAGATTTAGGTTGGTGAAGTAATTATTTTCATTTGCTTAATTAAATTCTATAGGTGGGTTAGATTCCTAGGGTTTATAAAAGGTATGGAATTTTTTATTAAAATATAA
>JARHVA010002078.1:2775000-2785000 GCA_037957365.1 Torreya grandis
CATACCTATAATTATAGATTTTGACTAGTAATGAATTCATAAAAACTTGAAGGATTGGGTACTATAATTACATGCATAAGGCCTCCTAAAATGTTTAATAAGATGAAAGATTTTACTCTTGTTTATGAGTTATTTTTTATATGATAATCATTCATATTGTTGGTTTGTAATTGGGTGGTATGTGCAATATTTTATGAAAATGTTGATTGTATTTCATTTGTATTTGATTACATAAAGTAGATCATGTAGTATAAATATGTATTTTACCCATTTGGTAATTAAACTTACGTGTTATTATTATTATTTATGTGATGAATAATAATAGTAGAGATTCATTTATACATTTGATGAACTAAATGTATGTAATGTGATTATTCCTATATTTAGTTTCAGTTATACTTGCTAGTAGGAAATAATCAATATGAATCTATTAGTTACATTAATTTTAACCAAATCTCACATTATTGGTACTAACTAATCAGTGAGATGGACTTCACTAGCTTACTTATCATCACCAATATCAAATGAAAGTAATCAAATCAAGTGTTATGTATGAATTTAATTGATACTATATATCAATATCTATTTTAAAACTTTAGACAAAGTAACATTTATATAGACATATTCCTTTCATATGTATGATTTACATGTTTGTGTGATGTCATGTTACAACATATTTTATTTATGGCACACATCATGTATTAAAAATCTTATAACACATGGGTACTAGCATGTCTCTTTGGATTCTTGCATTGTCACTATCTATCCATCTGTGAATGGAGGGCCATTACATATTTGGGGGATTATAGTGGGGTTCTATGGTCCATGGTTTGTATGTAAAAGCACTTAGATGATGCTGTCCCTCCACACTTTAGTAATTATTAGATACTACACTTGAGATTATCATAGATATTAGAATTTGAGTGATACGTGATTTGTGAATCATTATATCTATTATTATATTTATGTTGAGACATAATGCTAGTTGGAAATATAATTGATTACTTATTGTAAATTAGCATTAGTGGTTGTATTATTGTACCAGTCATGGCTAGATTTTATGTAATTACTTTATTTATGTAGTTATATTTTATTACATGTTATGTTAGTGATCAATAATTGTTAATGTTACATGTTTACTTTATGTTTAACATACTTAATTATTATGATTACATCAATAATTATGTTATCCAAGTATAATGTAATGAAATAATATGTGGAATATAAAATTAAAAAAAACATATTATGTTGTTCTATTATATCCCTATGGGGATGTTATACATTATCCACTAATATAATGATCATATGTAAAACAAGTGACAACAACATCAAATAGGTTGATAGTAATGTTGTAGATAACATAGAAAAAAAAAGTGGATATAACAAGTGTCAAGAGTGTCCAATAGTCATTATGTTTATTTTTGAAAGCATCAAAGTGCCCTGAAATCAAACAAAAGAAAAAAATCATTAATATGATCTATTATCAGAAATAGTAAGTAGGTTTTTGAAATACAAAATCATGTAAATAGAAGAAGATCATAATAAACTTAATATTTTATATCTATGTTTTTTTCATGTATGATTGTATAAATTATGCGATACTTTGCAATTGTAAATATACCATTCAATTGGAATTTTTGCAAGGTAAAAAATATTGGGGAAATGTCATTTTTATACTACTCAAATGATGTTTCATTAATGTTGGAAGCAAACTTTGGAGCATAGAATTTTTTAATATAAATTCAATAGTTCTATTTTTAGTATGTATGTTATAGGTTAGTTCATGAATAAAATTATGGCCCATGTTTGTCAAGCATCTTAGGAAATACAAGGGATCATTGCATTCAAGATCCATTCCTAGAAAGTGATGTTTACAAGAATTACATATAGGTTAGAAGGGGGATGCATAAATGTTTTTCAATTTCAGTGCTCCCATGACTTACATATTATACTCTTAGTCAATTATAATTTTTCTAAATAATTTTGTTAAAACTAAAATGACAATTGTAAATTATTGTTAGATAATAAGAGAAGAAACAAATAAATAATAATCAATATTCACTGCAATTATTTTTTGCAAGTGTCTTTTGGTCGATTTGTCACCCAAAAGTTTAATAAACGATGGAAAGTTCACATGAAATATTCAAGAACCTTTTGGTACATTACATATCATTTTTTTAAAAAAATGTATATTGGTTATTTGTCAAACATGAGCTCATCGTATATTGAATGTCATAACTATTGATATTACTCATTAAGTTAAATCTATAAGTAAATAGTTATACTTAATTTATAAAGATATAAGAGCACAATATAAAATAAATTAATATACAAATGACTAAACACTTACTATTTCATTATTATGTTATGTCTCTCCATCCTTAACATGAAAGTTAAACTACAAGCTTATTTTTAGTAGCTAGTTATCAAAGTTCCAAAGGATCCTATTGCAAAAGAAACATAAGATGCTATTATATCAATGATTTCCCAAAGAGGTGTGACTTTCTATTTTTTTCAAACTAAAGGAATGTTTTGCATAATTGAATTGTAGTCAATAAAATACAGACACTGGTATCCCCTCCTCCATATTTTGTTTTTTCCTTGATCATGAAATCATAAATACAAATAATTTTACAAAGAGTCACATACGATTCAAATTTTTGAATTAATATATTACTAATGTTAATTGAAATTGTCATGTATCCATGGACATCAACCAAATCAATGTGTATTATTTATGTCTTGATCAAATAAGCTAGGTTTGTGACATGAGCATGGCCATAAATTGTCAGAATATCTCCTTAGAACATGGTAAAAGCTTTTTTAGTGTAAATGTCCAATACTGTGCATGGCAAAGTGGTTTTTATTTGAGTGCTAAAAAAAACAAAAATAATGCTTTCTTTTATAAGATAGAAAGAAAGTATGAGTAAAATGTTTTTTATTATTATTTTTTTCTCTTTTTGTGTTTATTTATTTTTCTTTCTTCATAGAATAAGTATCCGTGAATCAATAATGGAAAAAATATAAATGATTTAAGACCTAACATTTTTGAAATTGTTTTTTTTAGGACTTTGTTTGACTAGTCATCAGTAAAATTATCTATTTTTGATGAAGAGATTCTTTGTTGACAAGATAATTCTCTATTAAATTCATGTTTTATCTTTTGTTCCATTCATAAGCTAAGATGGATCTTTTCATTTGTTTCAATGCATAAATTTTGTAAACACATGCTATCAATAATGCATATAAAATTTTCATGTAGTGACCCAATGAAACATGTGAAATAACATCATTCTTCCTCAATTTTATTTATAGATAAATGCATTAAACATAAAGTATAAATTTCTATAAATATAAAATATTCTAAATAAAAAATCACATGATGATTAATAATTAAAGTAATGAGATATATATTAATTTTATTTCAATTGAATTCATGTGATCAAGTAACTTTATCTATGACTAGAGAAATGGAATCATGATAAGTCTAAGACATTTTTACCATTACTATCTTATTATGTTATGTCACTGTGTTTGTCCAAACATGGTATATTATTTTTCTTCCTATGTGATTATACATATGTAGTAATAAATGCATATTATAAGATGGCATATGCTTTTAAAGTAGGATTTTTGACTTATTTAATAAGACTAGTCAATTTCAAAGTACCTTAGTATCTATATTTATTTACATGTACTTACATTTAATGATGCCCTTGCAATAAATTTGATAATATATAGAATGAAAGCAGATGGGGATGCATAGATGTTAATAATTGTAGATTCATGTCCATATATTTTAATGTTATTGTTGATGTCTCCACTTCATTTGGAATGTATTTTTTTGAGTTTGAAGTGATGACATGGATTTACACTCATTTAATGATACCATGGAAGTTATGTTTCACGTTACAAATAAATTTTTTTAAGACATGGTTAAATAAATTATTAGATGCAACATATGTTTCATGTAAGCATAACATGTCACACCTCCTCAAGTCGTAGTCATTGACAATGTCTTCTACATGAGGATAAAAAATATGAGTATTCAAGGAACATATAATAATAGAATAAGATGATATATGTGATCAAGTACTATGTTTCAATATCCATTTTGACTCTAACTCTGATATTTACATTGCCATATAAATTTTTGGGTTGATTGTAAAGTTTTTATCTATTAGTGGAGTTAGAAAATATAATAAATATATGATTTTTACATAATAAAGAGATGCATATGCTAATCCATGTCCTATTACACCAAGCATTTTAAATGTAGCACCATGCATAGTGAGGGCTTAGTAACTATACACTATACATGCACATGTGAATTATATTGGGAACTAGATTTGAATTATTAGGTGTTTTTGGTAAATATACATGGGATATAGCATATAGATTCAAAACAGGAGTCCAATTGAGCTCAATATGATTTTTATATGGATGAACATGTTTTGTTCTTTGAAAATGTCCATTATCAATGTCATTGAAATTAATCTAAATAATATCATTATTCTTTTCTTTTCTAAACATTTTGAATATGCCATCATAACCATTGACCAGACCATCTTGCATGTCATAAATCCCAATGAAAAACTATACTAGCATATCATGTTTTAATGTAATTTTTGCTAGTACGCATATGACATTAGCATGTCCATGTTTTTCAGCATATGTATTATATTATATGTTTATTGCATCAATAACAATTTTTTCATGTAGGATAATTTACAATATTTTCTGATTGTGTTTTTCAACATCTATCTCTATGTAAAAAAGATACAGAAACAAAGGATCATTTGGTGATGAATGAAAACATTTATGGTTAAGATATGATATGTCATTTTGTGTGTGAGAGCATGTACATATTATGTTCAGTATCGACATAAATCCTTCACCATTTTGCCTCATGGTTCATTACAATTGATAACATTTTATGTTTTCTTATAAAAAATAATATGGGATTAGTTTACCATTATTTTTTATATGTTCAAAGATCAAAAAATCATTTGTAGGTTGGACTTGATAAAATTATACACAAAAAAGAATGTCAACATTGCGAAAGTACACTGTGAGTAGTCACATGATGTCACATAATAATTTATCAATGTAATATAACATTATTTCACCTATAATGGATATCTCAACAGTCATAAATTTACATAATTTATTGTAGTATTTATACAATGCATATATACATTCACTAATCAATAGTATAAGCTCTGAGTTGTTAAATGGTAATAGGAATATAGAATATAGAGTCACTCCACTAGCATTTTATGCAAATTTTATTGTCTAAGAAAGAATAAGTTCATTTGTCTTAGAAATATCATTATCAATAAAATGAGAGTAGATATGAATTAAAATTTAATATATACATTTTCCTATAAAAGTCTTGCCTATGCTTGTATCTCTAGTAAAAAATAGGTACAATGACTAATTTTTGTTAAGATATTATTTTAGTCAACATCCTTTACAATTTATTATTGTTCACTATTCAACATACATCTACGTTTATAGTATTTATCATTATGAGAAAACTGACTGGTGTCTAATTTCAAATTGTTTTAAACTTTCCTTACAAGGTACAAAGTTTGTGAATGGAAATTCCATGTGAGATCATATTATTCTTGCATGATTTTGTTTTAGTTGAAGCAATTTCAATATCATATATTCAATATCATCAACCTTAACCTAGAAATAAACATGTTCTATGTTTCCCTAGGAAGGATTTACATTAGAGTTGAATTTGGATTCGTTCAACTATACAATGTCAAACTACAAATTATATGCCTGCTTCCATGCTTCAATATTTTATTTCAAACTATTCTCATTGTTTCAACAAGAAACATATAAAAATAGCCATTCAAAATAATAGTTTTAAATATACACATATTTTTTATAATTAAAAAACTGTATATCAAGAGTTTGTTTTAGTGGATTTCCACTTTTTAATATTGGAAAACAAATTTTTCTAGGCATATATGGTCAATGTTTTCAAGATGTGCAACATAATAGTCTATACGAGATTAGCATATTCCATTTTCAAAATCTTTTGGTTTCAATATAAGGAGAATTGAAGGTTTCAAGATAAATGTCCATTCATCAAGACAATATGTGTTTATAAATATACATATTCTTGAACTCTAATTTAGTGGCAATGATAATCCATAATGAACAACTTATTGTGCAAACATTTTTTAGTATTTTAGTATTATATTTCCAAGCCTATGTAACATTTGGATAGCATCTATGTTCATTTATGCATGTTACTTTTATATCCATTTAAAATCCTATGGGGTTTTTTAATTCCCTTTGTCATATATGATCTACAATATGTTGTTGTGGCATATGAATTTAGTATAAGTTATGTGTCTATATTAGCTTTCCATAAATATGACATGTTTTTTTTTATAAAACTATTACTCCATGCTTTTTATGACTTATGAGCAAAGAATATGGTAGGATATTTAACTTTACATTGTATTATTGCTATGTATTCAAACTTAGCTATATGTAGATCTTGTAAGAAAGTGTAAAAGCCATATAAAATAGTGCATTATTTTATTCTCGTTAATTCATGAATTCACTTTAATGATGAAATTACAAGATCATCTATTTTTTTAGATGGTTAAAAAATCATTGTTAATTACATTGAAAATTGTGGAAAGTTGTATCCACAATTCTTTTCTTTTTATTTTCTACAACTTCTATTATGATGATGTATGTGTAATTTATGCACATCATATTCTAAACTCTCAATATCACAAGTTGTGTATTTCTATATGAAATATATAACTATCGAATTTTCATCTTTTCCATATATTGGTGTATTTTTTATCTAGACAAACCAATGATCATGAGCATTTCCCCTTTTCTTAAATTATGTCTCACAAAAATAATCTACGATTTGTACTAACAATAATTCATCGTCACATAAAAATTGTCTCAATGCATTAATGCAATGTTTATAATAGCATGCACATGTAACTAGGTCAATTATTATCTAAAATGAATCATTATTTGCTTTATCAAGATCATATAGTTCAAATTTTTTATTTCTATTGTATTTTAGATGTAGTTGTTTCAACATATGCATCAATGGCGATGTATGTATGTAGTCCTAGTTGATGCATCATGGTAAATGCATTTTTTTAGACCTTGAAAGTAATAAGGGGAATATGTATTATTTTAAAATCTATGTATCCAATTTATGATTTAATAAAATATTATAATTTTGGTTTGTATTTGACATCTCTTTCCAAAAGTTTTCATCCCTTTAGTTATCCCTTCATGATTTGAACTTGCATGGTCTTTCCAACTTGATCTATGATTTTTTTTATTGATTTTAAAAATAAGCTAGTAAAATGATATATGAATTGATGATTATCATGTAACAATTCCCATTGCACTATTTTCTGGTATTAAAATCTTGACATGATATCTTCATCATGAGGATTTCAAAATAAAAGTGTTGGAAAATTCATCTCTTATGAGTCTTTGTATCTGAAAATTCCTAGTGGATGATTTTATTTAGTTGGTGCTATCACAATCAGCTTGTCTCCCATTAGAACCATAGATAATAAATATACAAAGATATGCACTAGAGTATCATTAAAATAATTCCCACCCATGTTAGAAGACAAGTTCATTTCATTATTATTGATAATTTTAGATTCATTGGAGAAACTACTACTATTCGCATTGTTTGTGACATCATTACTTATGAATAGTTTCCAATCAGTCTTAGTTTGCACATTATGAGTAACATAAAATTTTATTGTGAAAATTTCTAGTAATACTTCCATAATGCATTTTGGACAAAAAATGCCATTTTGATATATGTTTTTATATTCTAATCACCTTTTTAATAGTATAGTGACTATGGTTTATTTGTCTATAGATTTGATCAATGCTTTATAAATTTTATTGATGTCTAATAGAAAATTGATAATTGAACCTTTTAGTCTAATTTGAGATTCACTGTAGCCCATATCTATTATTTATGAAAAATTTATTCTCAATACAACAAGTCTTTCTTCAAGATTTGATAGAAAAATCACATATTTTAAGCACTTGTTTTGTCTAATATATGTAAGTGTTACAAATCTAGGAAGCATTCCACTTTTCAATGGATTACAATTATTTTTTCTTTAAAAATGAATTTATTATTTGTAATTAATTGTTGACGCATGTCCTTTTCATCTTGATAAAAGGGTCTTATATTATGTTTGAAATGTAATTATTTAAAAACTGCACAAACATGAATAAGTGTGTCAATGATTTTTTAAAAAGTTTGTTCTACTTTTATAAGTGAATTGCTAATAGTTTTCTTACCCTAACATGTTTTACATAATTTTTTCAATGTTCAAAGAAAATATTGTCTTATTTTTATGGGTTTTTTAATCTATACAATTATTAAAATATTTGACTTGTTCATTATTTTATTTTTCCGCTATGAATGGTTCATAGTGTATAGGCTATGTATTTAGTTAAAAGAAAATAATGTTGTATATTGTACATGATTGAAAGTAATCATTATATATTTTGACAATATGTTAAGTTTTTGATGAACATATCTAAATAGTCACATTTAATACATGTGAAATTTATTTAATAACAAATTCATTACCTTCTAGTCCACCATCATCATAGAATAAACCCAATTTAACAATGTATGCTTGCCAATTTACAATATTGGAGATTTGTTTTACAACATCAAATGTTAGATTTGTTAATAAACAAGAATATGATTTAACATCTTAGAAAATAAATATTTTTTTTAAAAAGACCAAGTTGCATAACATCACAAATATTGTATGGCTAAATATCCATTTGTTAAATGGAAAAAACATTGAATATGTTATCGCCATAGCTATATGTTTATTCCAAAATTTTCATTAATCCATGTTCTTGTATTTTTACAACATTTACTTCCCAATACATAAGAAACATATTCAATGTCTTAGATAAATATGTTTGTCCTGTTCAATATTGATAATTCATCAACTTTTTATAGTACAATGGTTCATAATTTCCACATGTCAGATTCTGATTATGGAAAAAATGCAATATGGAGTTGATTGTAATTTCTTGTTAAACTACAAGTACTATGTTTTTGGTTGTCAAATACCAGACATAGATTGAAATATTTATCCACCTAGAAATGTAGTTAATGCAAAAATTATTACCCCATAGGCCATGTTCACCATTTTCTATGCATGAATTAGCTGAAATTTGCATCCAAGTAAAGTATGTTGAAATTTTATGCATGTCATGTAGTTTCTATATATTTTTGGCATCAAAATCCAACTATAAATATCTAAGTGCATAATGGTAGTTTATTTCTAAGTAAATTTAAAAATGGTATATAACACTGACACATAGTTTTGTTGATGTATATAAAAAATCTAACAAGACATGGAATGTATAAAATAAGTAATCACCAACATTGTATTTGAAAATACGTGTTTTGAAAAGGCTTGATTTATGAAAAGTGACATATATGGCATCCCAAGTAGGTTGTGCCAATAGAATGTAACCTTTTACATAAATGAACTGACCACTAACTTAACCATATTCTATTTAAAATTGTCCTTGATGCGATGGCTATTGTAATGTCCATGTTCATTGACAAGTTTCATGTTTGTAGCCTTTTTACATGTAATTTTAAATGTTTCAAGTAATGATCATTTTTTGTCAATGTGTTTATAGAATCAGTAAAATACTTAACTTCTTCCTTAGTTTCTTGAAATATTAATGGTTCAAAGTGTATATGTTTTGTTTCTATTTAAAAAAAATTATGTTATATATAGCTTTCAATTGAGAAAAAAAATTATATATTTTGACAACCTATTGACTTGTAAAAAATCATAGTCGAAACCTTAAATTCAATAAATATGAAAGTAAATGAACCACAAAATTGTCACCTTTTATGCCACCATCACTATAGAACAAATCTAACTTGACAATTTATGTTTTCCAATTTGCAATAGATGGT
>JARHVA010002078.1:2790000-2838242 GCA_037957365.1 Torreya grandis
GGATTAAGATGAAGGCAACCTATTTCAAACATTTTGATCTTGTTATTTTATTGATGCTTTATAATTTTTCAATTGCTTAACTATTTTCTATTTGTGTAATGAATAAAGCATTGGCATATATCCTAGGTTTTTGGGTAGTATTTAGGTTCATATGTGTGAAAGTATCTTCATTATATTTGGCTTATGTGTACCATTTGATTAATATTAATTCTCTAAATACTAAACATATTTTATGTTGATAGGTAATAAAATTAATATACAATTCATTGACTACGCTTATTCCATCTTCTATTTACTAGTAAAACTGGAAAACAAAAAAGAAATGGACATAACTAAGTCTAAAATATTTCCTTTTCTTGTGCTTGAAATATTCTCAATTTTTATGTTTCTAATTTCAAGCTAGAGTAGTTATTCATGATTTAATCCCACAACATGACTATGAGATCTTTATTAGTTCGTTTCACATAGTTTTTCATTGATGTGTTTATGTATTTCCATCAATTACTTTAAGTAAGTAATTTTTTATTGATTTTGACTAAACTCAATAATAAATAAATCAATTTATGATGTCCAATAATATTTTCATAAATTATTTATACTATTTAATTTTAAGATTAAGTGTTTCTCACTAGCTAATATGTGCAAGATATTTTTTTCCACAAATTTAGCAAAAGCAATAGATTGATTATTTCATAAACTTTCAGAAAGATAATAATAAAAAATAAAGGCCTATATTATTAGCATTCAACTTCTCCATAGCTTAGATTAATAAAAAACATCAAGTCAACATGTTTAATTTTCTAATGAGTTTCTTGAAATGCATTCATCACAATAAATAAAATAATTCACAATTACAATATGCTTGGTAATATGTTTTCTATAAAGTTGTATAAATTGGGTTTTAAATTTACAACAGACTAATTTCATTATTTATTACTAAGCATATTCAATGAAATCATAGACAAAGATAATAGATTATTTAATAGGTCCAATATCATTATGTAAAAAATGTTGGAATTTTTTTATATTGGTATAAGTAATATTTTTATAACAAAGATAACTAGATACGTGAAATTCAAAAATTAATATTTCATCTAAGATGAAAAATTGATCATGATATGATACCATTGTTAATTTGTTATTTACACTACATGAATTTCTAGTAAAAGTCAATGTTAATTAGGTGTTATTGTAATGTTTAGTTTGTTTTTTTAAATCAAATGATTGTTCACTTGTCTATTTTTTCAAATAGAATGGTCCTGTCATGATGTAAATGAATTAGACACCCTTGTAAACTCTATATCCTAAACCCTAAACCCACTATGCTCTGGCACAAAAAAAATTGAACCACTTATAGAATAAGAGCCCTAAAACCCCTTATTATTATTTGACCTAGTCAAGAATTTAGTACCTAACTGTACCCTTTTTGTACTACCAAAAGTTTTGCAATAAAAAAAGAAAAAAATTGATTACTACCAAAAAAATCATGTTCTTTGACAATACGTTGCCCACAACATCAATAAAAAATAGTAAAATAGTCATCACACTATAAAGCTTGAACAACCTACCTTATGTGTGCCCCAAAATAATTAAATTAAAATCAATCAAAAATTTCACTTTAAACCCTAAAAATTGTAGCTAACTCCACACAAAATTTTAAATAACTTGGTGAAAAATAACACTAAAAACCATTGTTTTCCTTATATTTTTATGGAGTATATGTCCAAACTTGACCCACAAACATTATCGGTTGATTAGTCCACTCTTAGCAACCAAAATCCGATAATATTAACCAAATGTTACACATAATCCAAATTTAAATAAACAAAATGAAATTAAAGTCCATCATAGTGAAAAAAATCCATAAAATCCCTTATAATTAATTGCCCCATTTACAAATCCATTATTCAATACCATCCTCATTAAATCACCAATACCTCCATGTAAAAAAATAAAGAAGCAGGGTAAAATTCCTACTGAGTATAGAACCAACAATGATATTACCAAAGTTTCAAAAATGAATCATAAATAATATTATAGTTTATAAATTTAATGCTATCCAAATTTGAGTATGAGTTAAATGCAGGCTGCTAAACTTGGTTAGTGGCAAGATGGGAAAACATGGTTTACGATATTGCTAGACCTAGTAGGAGAATTGGAAACCTGATAATGTATCAAGGTTTGAATGTTCTTATGAACAACTTGTTTTCCTTTATATTTGGCTTATGTGAAACATTCAGGTAATATTAATAGGTTTCATGTGGTAGTAGACCAAGTATTCTATTTTACTAGGTAAGATTTTTACCATGCTATATGTATGTATGTATGTATACATATACATGTGTGTGTGTGTGTGTGTGTGTGTGTGTGTGTGTGTGTGTGTGTGTGTGTGTGTGTGTGTGTGTGTGTGTGTGTGTGTGTGTGTGTGCATATTGTTGGAAATATTGTCATTGATGTCAAAGGTCTAGCATTTTTGGTGATAAAGGCCCCATTGCATTTAACGATATTCGTAATAGATATATCTTGGCTAATGTGAGTTAATATTTATTTAATATTAACGAATATATTTTTGGTTGCATATGAGACAAAAGAAGGGCCCATGGAGAAGTCAAAGAGCCACGGGGTAAAGACAAAAGAAGGATGGGATGCATTTTCCCATGAAGAGTCATCTTGGGGAATTCCAAGAGTCACCAAGTGAAGACAAAAGAGGAAGGGCACAATTTCTCATGAACGGACACTTTGAGGAATATGAAAAGTCACCAAGATAAGGACAAAAGAGGGAAGGAGGTTTTTGCTCATGAATGGCCACCACATGACTTTTCAAAGGCAAGGATATGAAGGGTCATATAAGTTTGGTGCCATTTTCCATGAAGGTTGAAGGGTCACAAAGGGGGAAGGCCAAAGGTTGTTTGGAAAGCTATAATTAAAGTCTTGAGAAGCCATTTGTAATGTGAGTGAGAAAGGTTGATTTGATATTGTAATATCTAGCTTAGAAAGAGCAATTGTGAGAGATGAATATGATTTGTATTTTTTATATCTAGCTTAGGAGAGCAAAGGTGAGAGAGAGGAAAGAGATGTAATGAACTATCATTTGTTGAGATAGCAACATTGAGAGATAGTTGTGTGGTATACACAAAGGGGTTGGTGCTCCTGTGGGTTAGTGCTCACTAATTGTTCCTAGGTTGGTGCTCGACAAAGAGGTTGGTGCTCATGAATTGTTGCTAGGTTAGTGCTCAAAAAAGGGGTTGGTGCCCCTGTGGGTTGGTGCTCCTGTGGGTTGGTGCTCACGAATAGTTATTGGTTGGTGCTTAGCAAAAGGGGTTGGTGCTCCTATAAGTTGGTGCTTGTGAATATTATTTGGGTTGGTACTCATTCATATACTTGAGATTGTTCTCCGTGGTTTTTCCCACATTGGGTTTCCATGTTATATCTGGTGTCTCTCTCTTGTGTAGTGTTTATTGTTTTAGTTTTATTGCATATCTTGAATGTTTGATTAAGTGGAATTTGATTAAGGGAAAGTTATATAAGATATATGATACATTGATTCACCTCCCCCTCTTAGTATATCCCATGCTTAACAATTGGTATCAGAGCAAGTTCCTTTTTGAAAAGTTTTACAGCTTGAAGGTAGATCAGGAAAGCACAATGGCTGGGTCACAGGAAGGATTTTCTAAAAATAAGGCACCTTTGTTTGATGGGATGAATTATGATTTTTGGAGCATAAGGATGAGGACTTATTTGATGGTCCTTGGATTTGACATATGGAAAGTAGTGGTGGAGGAATATGAAGAGCTACAGACATCGACAATTACTCCAGCTAAAAAGAAGGCAAGTGAATGTAATGCTAAAGCTTTAAATGCTATTTTATGTGGTTTATGTGAATCCGAATTTGTTAAAGTTGTGCAATGTAAATCTACTCATGAAACTTGGGTAAAACTTGAGAATATTTACGAAGGTGATGAAAAGGTTCAGCAAGTTAAGCTTCAGAATTTTAGAAGATACTTTGAAAGTTCAAAGATGGAAGAAGAAAAAGATATAGCAAGTTATCTTTTGCGAGTTGATTAAATCATAAATCAGTTTCAAGGTCTTAGAGAAACGTTGGATGATTCAATGGTGGTGCAAAAGGTTTTGAGATCTCTACCAATGAGATATGATGCAAAGGTTTTGATAATCAAGAAGATGAAGAATTTAGCCAAGCTAAAGATGGATGAGCTTCATGGTATTCTCATAGCATATGAGATGCGGATAAAACAAGACAAACCCTCAAAGAGAGAAGCGGCTTTCAAGAATTAAAGAAAGAGAAAGCTAAGATTCAAGAATCAAGTGATAGTTCCAGTGAAGATGAAGATGATAATAGAGCACTTTTCATTCGCAAGCTGAAAAGGGGAACAGGTAAATATCAAGGAAAATTACCTTTTAAATGTTTTAATTATGGAAATATTGGACATTTTTCAGCTAGATTCCCAAATAAGGGTAGTGATGATGAAGAAGAAAATCCTACATACAAGAAGAATTTCAAAGGCAAATCTAAGAAGGGATTCGAGAAGAAGAGCTTGTATTCTATGGATCCTAGCTCAGTTGAAGATAGTGGAGTTAGTGATTCAGATGAAGAAGAGATTCTATTCATGGCCATACATGAAGGTGATCAAGAAGAAGAAGAAGAGGAAGCTGAAGTGAATATGGAAGGAGAACTCATTTGTTCCTTAGAAGAGTTAGAAGCTATTGAGAAGAAGAATCAAAGATTGATGCGCTGGATCGAGAAAAATGAAAAGGAGTCAAAGGAAATTATTGATGATCTAACAACACAATTGGAAGAAGCTGATAAGAATGAAGAAGATCTAATAGCATAGTTGGAAATAGAAAGAAAAGAATGTGAAAGGTATGTTATTAAAATTGTCTCTTTAAAAGAAGATATTGGCAAAGCAGTCAATGATAAAGTAGTTAGTGATTCAAAATTTGAGAATAACACTAACATGCTAAATAAGATATTGGAAAGTCAAAAAGCAAATTTAGATAAGACAGGGATCAGATTTGAAAAGAAAAAGAGCTATGCTGAAGCTCTTACAAAATAGGAAATAAGGGAAGAAGTGAAGAATACAGAGGACATTTCAAATCGAGAAGGATGGAGAGAACAAAGCTACAAAATAAAATTAGGTCAGAGGTATAGAGATAGGTCTTATTTTTATGGCTATTATTTTTATTGTAATGGATGTGGTCACAAGAAATTAGAATGTAGAAAAAGAGCTAACAATTTTAGAAATAAGGAGAAGGAAAGTCAAGTCGAGTCAAGCAAAAGCCACAACTCTTTTGCTCCTCTATCAATCTTTGATGAAGAGACCATAGTATGCTACAAGTGAAACAACTTTAGACACATAGCTTGGTATTATAGAAGTGTGTTTGAGTTAGTCAAGAAGGATCAGAGTTTCAAAGCTCCATTCATCAAGAAAAAGGTTCAGACATGTTCATGGTAGAAGAAACAACCTAAAGATTCTATGTTGGTGCAAACAACTTTGCATGTAGGAAATAAAGATTAGCCATGGTTCATTAATAGTGGATGTTTAAGGCATATGGCAGGAGATAAAAGTATGTTCATAACTCTAAAGAAGATCAATGGTGGTATAGTGAGATTCAGAGATAAAACCACTGCCAAGATAGCTGAAAAAGGTACTTTGAGTTTGGATTATGGTAGAACTAAGACTAAGAATGTTTTATATGTAAAAGGTCTTAAGCATAATCTATTGAGTGTTAGTCAAATATGTGATCAAGGATACACATTAAAATTTCATAAAGAAGGTTGTGAGATTAGAATAAAAGATTCAAATGAGTTGATTGCAAATGCTCAAAGGACAGGGAACAATGTGTATGTATTATCAGATATCTTCTCAAAGGCACGATCAAATGATACATTCAAAGATCTACAAGAGGAGTTAGGAGTAATTTCTATAACTTCCTGCCATTGATGTTTAGCATCAGTTGAAGGGGAGCTAAGTGTTAGCTCTAGGTAGGCCATTTGCCATTGATGTCAAAGGGGGAGAATAATAGGTACAGGTACATGTGCAGAAATAGGTACAGGGAACAAGTACAGGTTGTTACAGTAAGGGGGAGTTACTATATGTTTTTAAATGATAGAATGTGATAGTTTTAGGATTTAGGTTGCCATCAATGACAAAGGGGGAGATTGTTGTAAATATTGTCATTGATGTCAAAGGTCTAGCATTTTTGGTGATAAAGGCCCCATTGCATTTAATGATATTTGTAATAGATATATCTTGGCTAATGTGAGTTAATATTTATTTAATACTAATGAATATACTTTTTGTTGCATATGAGATAAAATAAGGGCCCATGGAGAAGTCAAAGAGCTACGGGGTAAAGACAAAAGAAGGATGGGATGCATTTTCCCATGAAGAGTCATCTTGGGGAATTCCAAGAGTCACCAAGTGAAGACAAAAGAAGAAGAGTGCAATTTCTCATGAAGGGACACTTTGAGGAATATGAAATGTCACCAAGATAAGGACAAAAGAGGGAAGGACATTTTTTCTCATGAAGGGTCACCACATGATTTTTCAAAGGCAAGGATATGAAGGGTCATATAAGTTTGGCGCCATTTTCCATGAGGATTGAAGGGTCACAAAGGGAGAAGGCCAAAGGTCATTTGGAAAGCTATAAATAAAGGCTTGAGAAGCCATTTGTAATGTGAGTGAGAAAGGTTGATTTGATATTGTAATATCTAGCTTAGAAAGAGAAATTATGATAGATGAATATGATTTGTATTTGTTATATCTAGCTTAGAAGAGCAAAGGTGAGAGAGAGGAAAGAGATATTGTAATGAACTATCATTTGTTGAGATAACAACATTGAGAGATAGTTGTGTGGTATACACAAAGGGGTTGGTGCTCCTATGGGTTGGTGCTCCAATGGGTTGATGCTCATGAACTATTGTTGGGTTGGTGCTAGGCAAAGGGGTTGGTGCTCATGAATAGTTTTTGGGTTGGTTCTCAGTAAAGGGGTTGGTGCTCCAATGGGTTGGTGCTCACGAATAGTTATTGGGTTGGTGCTCAGCAAAAGGGGTTGGTGCTCCTGCAAGTTGGTGCTTGTGAATATTATTTGGGTTGGTGCTCATTCATATACTTGAGATTGTTCTCTGTGGTTCTTCCCACATTGGGTTTCCATGTTATATCTAGTGTCTCTCTCTTGTGTGGTGTTTATTGTTTTAGTTTTATTGCATATCTTGAATGTTCGATTAAGTGGAATTTGATTAAGGGAAAGTTTTATAAGATATATGATATACTGATTCACCCCCCCCCCCCCCCCGCTCTCAGTATATCCCATGATTAACGCATACATACATACATACGTGTGTGTGTGTATTATTCATCCTACCTCAATCTCCTTCATATAATGATAATGTTAGAAGCAATGAACATTGAATATTTTCATACTCTAAACATGAATCTGATTCATATTAATGTATCTATGTTTCAAGGAATATATGCATCACAAAGATTCAAGTTATAACCAAAATACTTAGTAACAAACATTTATTTCTTTGTATGTGTAGTCATTGCCATGAAAAAATGCTCTTAGTAAACTGAATATTGATTTCATATGTAAGACAAATTATTACAAGAGATTTTTTATGGATACTATTCACTATAGGAATTTAACCTTTTTTTCTAGTTGAAGATACTTAAGTTATCTAGAGTTTGAAATAATTATTGTGATCTATTTTAATTTAATTACTTTCGGGCATGCGAAGCATAAAGTTGTATGCTATCTAGTTTTAAAGTCAATATAGATGCATGATCCCAAACTTGGTGAATATAGTTTCCATTAAATGTATAAATATTTTATGTTTTACTCCCTTTTAGTCATTTTCAATCACATTTATTGAAATTTGATCCATGTATTTTTTTCTAGGCTTTTTTTATCAGTAACATTTTCAAAGGTTATTTTGTTTTGCCAATGTAAATTACTTGATTCAATGCTTTGTCTATAGCCTAGCATATCAAAATACATTATAAATTTATAAGTCATATCTTAAAATCTCTAAAATTCCTTACCTCAAACATAAATCAAATCCACACAAGTTACAACATCTGGTACCATAAATGCCTAGTAAGTAAGAATCAATCCCCTGCAATATCTTCTCTACATACCTAGAAACTATTAGGAATGGTGAACAAGCATTCCAAACCAAGATTCAAAAGTGATAAATCTAATAACATTACACATGAAGCCTCAAATAATTTATTTCAAAGAAAATTGAATCAAGTGTTACACCAAAATATGATATGCTAGTATAAAGGAAAGCTCTTAAATAAATAGGGAAGGTAAAACACATTACTATCCTAATTGGCCAATGTGGGATAAATATTCACATAGAAACAAATAATTAAAAGATGATATATATATATATATATATATATATATATATATATATATATATATATATATCATCTTTTAATTATTTGTTTCTATGTGAATATTTATCCCACATTGGCCAATTAGGATAGTAATGTGTTTTACCTTCCCTAATGGAATAAAAAAATGTGAGAAATTAATGAAATACACATTCTAACACCCCCCAGTGAAGCTAAGGGCTAACAATAGCTGAAAAAGAAATAGTGGCATATCCACAATATGAGCATTAAAAATAAGACCTAATAAAGTACTCATGTACAATATGTATCAATTAAATAAACATGTCCTCACGAACAACTCCCAAGGAAAATTTCTAAAACCCCAAGCATTCCATGAAAATCAAGGAAATGAGGTGATGCAAAAGGCTTTGTGACAATGCATGCAACCCATTGCTAAGTTAGAATGTACTCCAAGCTAAGAAATCCATCCTGAGTGTGATGTTGAATTAATTACATATGTACCTTAATGTTCTTGGTCTATTGGTGCTCAACTTGGTTGAAATATATGTGAATTTCACTCTGGTTATCACACCAAAGTATAGTGGGTGAATCTTGTGTGAAGCCAAACTCTTAATAATTGATGGAGCCAAAGAATCTACTGACTCGATGTAACTATTTCCCTATATTCAAACTCTATAGATTATGGTGAAATAGCCTATTATTTCTTTCACAACCAAGTAATAGGTGAAAAACTAAGATGAAAGATGTAGCCATAAGTGGAACATCTATCATCAAGAGAACATGTCCAATTTGAATCATTGTATCCAACCAACTGAGTATAACCCCTAGTGTTGTGCAATCTAAAATGAGTAGTGCCTTGTAGATAGTGTATAATCCCATTAACAACCTTCCAATGATTGTCATGAGGGTCATGTCCAAACCTAGATACAATCCCAACTAGATATGAAATGTCAGGGTGAGTATGGGTTAAATACATAAGACTCCAAACCACCTACCTATACAATATAAGATCAAAAAGTGGATTAGTACAAGAGGTAGTGAGATTCACTCAAAAGTAAAAATGAGGACTTGGATTGCAATCATCTATGACAAAATGTTGAAGAATATAAAGGGTATACTTCTGTTGAATCAAATAAATCCCTTTATCTGACTATGAAATCTATAAACCAAAGAAGACATGTAAAATACCAAGATCTATCACATCAAACTATGCTAAAAGTGCCTAAAGAATAGTTTAAATTTTGGATGAGGAGATGCCTATGAGAATTAGATCATCAACATACAAGACCAAAAAAAAATTTCCTCCCTAATACACTGACTATACATTGTAGGATCATAATGGTAGTGAATAAATCTAGTGGAGAGAATAAAATAAGCCATCTTCTCATACCGATCCCAAGGGGCCTATTTAAGACCATAAAGAGACCTCATAAGTTGATAAATAGGAGAATACTCATGAAAAAACCCATTAAGATTATCTATATAGATCTACACATGCAATTCTCCATGGAAGAAAACATTATTAACATCTATCTGATATACTAGCCATCCTTGTGATGCAGCAAGAGAAATTACAAGGTGAATAAAATCCATCTTGGTAATGGGTGTACAAGTCTCAAATTAGTTAATACCTTCAACCTATAAGAATCACTTTTCAATAAGACATGCCTTATACTTATCAATGGGTCCATCATTTGCATACTTGGTATAGTAAATCCACTTTCACCTAACCAAATTTATTCCCATGAGAAGAGTGACCAAATCCCAAGTTAATTCTTCATCAATGTAGAATACTCATATATCATCATATCATCCCACTCCTGTATCTCATGAGCCTATGAAAAATACTATGGATCCCTAGAGAATGTCTGACACAAAATTCTAGTACCTATAGATTAGGAAAATGATGTTGAGTACGTGGAAGATCCTATATGGATGGTGTTGCCTCTAAACCTATAGTATGATCCCAACTAGGCATAGTGGAAACACTAGTGTGAATAGTATGCTCATCTTCTATAACCTCATAAACAATCTCCTGATCTAGCTCATCAAAGAATGAATCCTTGAGAGGAGGTGAATCATTCAAAGAAGAAGAAGGCATGGGAA
The DNA here is from genome assembly GCA_037957365.1 of Torreya grandis. Taxonomy (NCBI): domain Eukaryota; kingdom Viridiplantae; phylum Streptophyta; class Pinopsida; order Cupressales; family Taxaceae; genus Torreya; species Torreya grandis. The sequence continues at coordinate 2,800,491 of JARHVA010002078.1, forward strand.
AAGATGAAGAGTCATGAGATGTGAAGTGCTCATCAAAATTTACATGTGTTTGAAAATAAACATTGTGACTATTAGAATCTGAAAGATGATAAGCTCTCATGTCCTTGCAATACCCTGTAAAAGTTAAAGGTTTGATCTTTATATCCAATGATTTCCTTTTCTTCTTTGGTAAAATTTCCCAAGCAAGGATCCCAAAAACTCAAAAAAATGAGACATTAGGCTTGGTTATATACCAAGCCTCCTCAAGAGTCATATGATCAAGTGTTCAATTTGGTGTATGGTTTTGAATGTAGTTCACACAATTAATTTCTTTTGCCTAATAGATAAGAGGTAAATCATATGAATGCATAATGCAGTTATCCATCTCCTTTAGAGTTTGGTTATTCCATTCTACTAAGCCATTTTTTTGTGGATTATGTGAAACATAATCCTAGTGAATAATACCATGAACTACCACAACATCAAAGAACTTTCAACTGAGTTACTTCCGCCCGCCGCACCCCCCCCCCCCTCTCCGCCCCCTCCACCCAAATTATCTCTATAAAACTTTTTGATGCAACTCGAATATTATGTATCAACCAAAGCCTTGAAGACTTTGAAGTGAAAAAAGACGTCACTCTTGTATTTTAGGAAATAAACCCAAGTATGCCTCAAGAAATTATTAATGAATGCAAGTGCATACTTAGCTTCATTGAAAGAAGGAGTAGGTAAGACCATCAAATCACTATGCATAGGCTCAAGTGGTGAAGAAGATCTCATGGACAGACCTTTATAAAATGGATCTTGGTGTTATTTCCATAATGCATAATGAGGGAAAACTACATCAAGACATGAAACTATAGGAACACCCTCTACCATAATGTGAGTAATTAAATCCTTCAAATATCTATAGTTTAGGTGTCTAAATATCTCATGCCAAAACTGAATCTCAAAATTTCCATGAGAAACTAAATACGTCCCTGAAGGAGGAGTATCATCACAACCCTTAAAATAATATAATCTATAACTATGATAAAAACATTCTGTGTAATAAGTGTGTGTGGATCTGACAAAGCTCAAACTTTAGCACCCTATGGTGTGAAAGTCAGTGTTTTGCCCAGACCAAAATGGCAAATATGATAAAATGAAAGTAGATTGGTGGTGATATATAGAACATATAATGCATCATTGATGTAACCACCATATAGATGTATGTTACCCTTCTCCTTAACAAAAATGAAGGAATAAAATCCAACCTTAATGTTGGAAGTAGAACATATATCAAGAGATACAAAGGAATCTTTGGAATAAGTCATATGGTGTGAATCACCAAAATCTAGAACCCAACTATTTGAAATAGGTAACTATTATCTCTCGACAACATTAAGTGATTTACCATGCTCATGAGATGGAGAATGAGTGGGAATATACATCTTGTGTTTACTAACAACATCCTCTAAGGCTTGAATTCTCTTGAAACACCTAGGCTGTTCATGTCCAGTCCCTCTATAATAGGAGCAAGATAGGTTAGACTTGTTCTTGGATTTTGAAGATGATTTGGGTCTAGATGTGTTAACATTGAGCTTATATGCATTTTGAGATGAAGGAGTGTTCTTATTCTTACCCTTAGACTTAGAATGTGATGGCTAATGTTTTTTGAGAGGTGGAAGACTCAAGGTTAGACAATTTGGATTCTTTCCTAGTAAGTCTCTCATAAAAGAAATCTATATCTGACATTTTGAATGTAATTTATTAAGGCATCCATAATATAAAAAAAGATGGAATCAAATATTTGGAATGGGCCACTCAACTTATACAAGATCAAGTAAACACACTTTTTATACTTTTTATCTCATCCACTCCCCTTCAACTATGTCAAAAAATGCTTAAACATAGTGAGGCAATATATAATAGAGGTAAAGTCATCTAGATTTAGTGAAGTAAGATACACTTTAAGCTTCATGGATCTCAAGTGATCAACTTTCCCAAACAAACCCTTGACCTTAGCCCACATTTTGAATGGAAAATCACACCCATCAAAATGAAACAAAAGTCTAGCACCGCACATAAACCCTAATCAAGCCCATACATTCTTCAAACTTATATTGGCGCTAAAAATTTTCAAATTCACGTGTAAACTATGGTTGAGTTTTATTTATTACAGACCATAATCCTTTGTGCTTTATGATTATTTCCATTCAAGGTCTCCATGTATATTAATTATATCTAGTCAAATGCTCACAATACTCAATAATAAAAGTGGATCCTATGCTAATAAATCACCAAAGAGTAAAAATTATGCAAAAGGGTTACCAAAATTGGCACCGTGACAACCCCTCCTCTCCCCCCCCCCCACCCTCTGCGAATTTGACACTATATAAAATTAGTGTAATTTTATAAATTAATGATACTAATGGATAGATAATAAAAAAATATGCACTTTAAAAAAAGTAACTCAAATCCAAGTTATGGTTTATAAGTTATTACTATTATGATTTCCTATAAAATGGGTCAAAACATTAAAAAAGACACTACAAATTGGTTATTATACCAAATAAAAAAATAGTATAGTATTCCAACCACTCATTGGAACTAAAATTAAACCATGGACTCAAAATTTCCAACCAACATGAAAAAAATCCACCTGATTACCGCTATACTTCCACAACTGAACCATGCTTCCTCTTGAGGCAAAAAAATAGATTATAAAAGCAAAAAAAAGAATTATGAGGTTATTTTGAGAGGAGAAAGATGATTTTATTGTTGTGTTTTGGCTTAGATTCCTATAGGTAAATGAAAACTTAGATCAAATCCCCTCTATATGGAACACCAACAACCAACTCTTCTACAATGTACGTCTTAACATATCCAATACCTAGTAGCATATAAGATAATTTTTTTTTGTTGCATTAGACTTGGGATGCCAAATTTGGAAAAGATAGAAGAAAGAAAGGACAACTTACCTTAGACCTCAACAAAGATAAAATTTTCAATGCACCTTACACCTAAATGTGGACATAGAGAATAGAAGTAAACACTTTTAGACTCCAATGCCACCTTCCAACAAGTATTCCAACACCCATTTGATCACAACACCATTTGTATGAAATAGATGCTCAATAAACTCTAATGCCTAATAAAATCCAATGCTTTATGCAATAAAGAAAAAAAATGTAGATCTAAACGCCAACCAAAAAAAATATGAGATGCCAAGTTCTCCATGTTAGGTAGTGTAGACCAAGAAATTATCAATGTAGATAGGAAAAGATAAAAAATTTAAAAATAATGTGTTTAAGACACCTCTACACAAATAGATCAAATGCCTCAAGAAATGAAATCCATATTTCTCCTTCAATAACAAAAAAAAAACACCTAACTTCTCCTGACTCCTTCAACACATTAGACGACTGTCTCCTTCTTTCCAATGCCTCAAATCTCTATCATATTTAGATACACAAATCTGAGAGAAGTGCCTAGATTCAACAATAAGAAGAAAAATCTTCAACACTTTGGATTAAGAATAAGTAGAATCTTCAAAAAGTCTTAAAAAGTGGCACGTCTCTGTACAAAACCATTAGTCTATATTATCCTTAATTGTATTAGCAATATCTCTATGCAAAAAAACAAAGTCACATGGTAAAATTCTTACATAGTAAAAGACATCACTTAGTCTATAAGCATACCAAACTCAATAATATTACCTAAAAGTTAAACATAAGATAGATAGAAATAAAATTAGGTTGAAAATACAAACCCAATATAGTAATAGAATCAAGCCCTAATAGTCTACTCTCTGAAAATTTTGAAAAAACAAAATTAAATTCAATGACCCTAATCGCCTCAAACCCTAAATATCCTACTTCACTTTAGCCAAAAAATTAAAACATTCACTAACAAATACCCATGTTAAAACTATTTCCAATTAAAAGATCCAATCTTGCCTACAAGCATATAAAACCTAATATTGCTACCCATATGTTACACATAAGATCAATAGAAAGAAAAGCAGGTCGCAGACACGAACCCAATTACTACCAAAAACCTTAACTTATTTGCCAATGTTTTTACCAAAATGTAAATAAAAAATAGTAAAAAAATCAACAAACTACAAAGTTCCAATAGTCTCTCCTCTGAATGCCCATAAACAATAAAATTAAAATGAATGTCAGTAATTGATTCTATCTCATTCCTACATTGTGTGAAGCCAACATTCAATTTGAAGTACTTTAGTAGGTTTCTAATTCTCCTACTAACTTTGGTGAGATCATAAACCATGTTCTCTCATCTTGCCACAAACCAAGTTTAAAAACCATCATTTAACTCACCTTGAACTCTAAATAACAAAAAAAATCTTGAAATTAACTCCCATGTACAACTCACAATCCCCCACCCTACTAGTTGCATTGAATACTTGCCTTGAGCAAAGAGAGTGTGACAATAACATCCCAATTATTTCCTCCAATCATAGTGTAACAAATAATATTTTTTTTCCCCCTTTAAAGCCCTGACACCTTGCCCCCCAAAAATTTCATGTATATATTTTGCACCCAGAATGAGGACATCTCATTGGCCAACAACCCACCTACTTATTCCAAGTTAAAGTAAATCAAATTCTATAGTTCCCTCCTAGAATAATAAAAAAAATTGTGATTGGCAAAAAAATCATAATATATATAATATCTGTTTGAAAACTTAAAAAATAGTTACTAGCCAAGTTTCTCATAAATTTTCATATAAGTTACTTAAATGATGACTAATTTGAGCATTTCTTATAACTGGTTTTGATGTCTCTTTAAGTAAAAATATACATTCAGAGTTATTTTTCAAAGTTAAATGGTATCCATTTCTTCCATCTTTTGTTGAACTTCAAAAACTTCTATATAAGTTTCCAATCGGACACATCACTCCACCCTTCTCTGTGCTCAATAAACTTTTTCCATTCCACGTGTAATGTCAACATTTAACTCATAACAATAAGTATTGAGAGATTAAAATTTAACACCACACTTTAAAGAATTGATATATCAAATTAATTACATGAATATTTATTATGTAATAACTATTATAATTTTCTATCAAGTTAGTGTCTAGATATAGAGACTAGTGATATGAAAATATGTTATCATTTTGTTCTATATGCTAGAGATTAAGAAAACATTCTAAATTTTATCCTCTTAAAAAGCAATAAAACCCTATATGAAGATGAAAAGGAGATAACCCCTCCACCTAAGATCAAATCCAAGAGGAAGATCCTAGTGTTATAGAACTAGAGTGAGATAAAGAAGACACCAACCCACAAAGGAACTAGCAACAAAGTAGTTCTTCCTCATCTAAGGTATACTATGGAGCTTGCCCAAGTTCTCCATGTGATCCAAGGCCAAGTGTAGTGGATCACTCAGGGGACCCAACTATTACAGCTCTTGGAAAAGCGTTGTAACTAAGAGTTGTTTTTAAAAACTTGCAAGTGGAAGAAGATAGAGCTAAAGTTGATCTTGAAGTTTTGTAAGTAAGAAAGATTAGACTAAAAAAGGTTATAATGATAGAGGAGAATATAGATATGAAAGATATTGGGTATGGAGAGCTTGAAGACATGGAAGACCAATATTAAGATCATCACGTGAAGAATGAATGTATCTTAGAGGATACAATGATGAAGAAGGAGGAAGAGGCTATAGATCTTGATGACGGAAAGATGGGAGACATGGAAAATCATGATCAGGATCAACATTAGGAAGGAGAGGAAAAGAATTATCCTCTAGTTCTAAAGACAAAACAAAACTCAAGCTCCAACTACAGAGATATATGTAAGGAATCTTAGGGTTCTTGATTTTTGGGAAGTATCTAAGGAGTATCTTAGAAAGGGGTTGAAGGGATCGGGGAAAAGCCTATCCATGAGGGTGGAGAGGACAAAGGTGATTGTAATTTAGTTTTGAACATAAAAACCAAATCTAAAAGAAATATTCAACCGAGTGTTAGAGTAATCAAGAGTAAAATATTTAAGGAGATTGCTAGATCTCAAATAGCTATTACTACTAAGCATTTGTATGTAAATCAAAAGTGAGTTGATAATGTCTTTGTATACTATTAGTTTTTTGTAGTTCTATTGTTTGATGTTGGTTTGCTGTTAATCAACAACCTTTTATATGTTTTTAATTTTTTGGTTAGTGGTTAGCCTTTTAATTTATACATAGGATTGTTGATGCATATCTATTGCTAGTACCTTGTAGAGACCCTTTCAAAACCCTCCATATTAGAAGTGGCAAAGGTAGCAAAAACTATTGAAATGTGGGCTGAGAAATGGTAGGGGTAGGGGTGGATACAATTAAACTTAATGTGAAACCATACTCATTAATGTTGAGTTATACTCTTTTATGCCTTGCCTATTGCAAATACAATAGAGTGATGGACATGTTGTTGATAGGAACACACACTACTGAATAATTTCTCCAAACTTCAAAGTTTACCCATTAAATTCGTAGGGAATATATATTTAGTGAAATATATTTTAATTAAAAAATAAATATTTTTGATTTCAAACTTCTTAAACAAATTTATTAATAATGGTTTTAATTTGTTGAACAATACATAATAAATCAAAGTTTAAAGTCAATTAAAGAATATAGAAAGTCAATTAAAGGTATGAATTCCCATGCTTTCTACTCCATGAAGGAAACTACTATCTTGAAAAATAAAGTATGGACGATTACGTTTCACCAACTTCGATTAACAAAATAAAGACTGGACCCCATAAAGTATGGGATGTAATATTTGATTAGAAAAATCTTATTCATTTTATAGGGTCATGTAATTTCATCGCTGACTATAAATATTCTTCATCTGTATGAGTATAAAGTATCCATTAGCCCAGTCATGGAGAGTATTTAGTATTTGGAGATGGCTGAACAGTCTGAGGAAATAATGATTAAAAACTACAACCAAAACCAGTTTTTTAGTTCTGTTGGCCGGGTTATAGTGTGTGCAACTCTGTTGCTATCAATTGGGCTTGGCGTAGTGGGAATTCTGTGGGATTCGTTATTCTTGTGCCTGTTTTGATATTACTCGGCTCCATATGGATACCTGTAGGAAGCGTGCTGTTTGTGGCAGTTGCAGGCCTCTTTTCAGCTGGTGGTTGTGTGGTTTCCATGTTTTTCGCTCTTTTATGGTTGCATAATTATGTGGAAGGAAACAACCCTTTTGGCTCGGAAAGGATTGATTATGCACGTATGAAGCTTTCTGCTACTGCCAGGTATGTCCAGGAATTGTGTCGAACATTTGAATGGAAAGGATCCGCTTAGGTAAAGGGTTTTGTTGATATTTATATAATATATGTTGGGGTAGGGAGGAGGACGGGGTGGTATTTTCAGTGATATATCATCTTTGATCACCATATGAATGGAAGGATTCTCCTCGAGAAATAAAGGGATTTATCTGATTTGTCTGTACGTAGTAGTGTTTATTTGGAGGGGATAGGATGTTATTTCTAGTGTTATTTCATGTGCGTTTTAGTAAATAAAAGATCCGTTTAAGTAAAGGATTTATGGTATGTTTGGAAGGGACGGCGTGGTATTGAGTGTTATATCATGTTTGATAACCATTTGAACGGAAAGATTCTCGTTGAAGAATAAAATTCTGTGTGTACATAGTTGTGTGTTTGGAAGGGACGGGACAATATGTCTGGTGTTATTTCATCTGTTTTATCAACTAATTGAAACGAAGATGGGTTTTAATGTGTTGCCTATATGATTTATGGGTTTAATGTTTTTCTTCCCTGCGGAGTAAGCACTGGAATTACTGTAATGTTAAGATGTTAAATTTTCTATGGTGTAATGTCTGAACAAAGGCACAGATTTTATGGTGTGATGTCTGAACAAAGGGATAGATTTTAATGGCAAATATGTTTTCGTTGTTAGATGTTTAATTTTATTTTTATATAATATATTTGTTATCATATATATATTTTAATCTTTTTTATTATGTTTAAATTCCAGATCATTCATCCATTGAGAATTTTTATAACTCTGTTGTTTCAGGATTTATACGTTAGCAATATTAAGTAGTAAAAAAAATTGTGTATACTTGCGGCCTCCTTAGCTATAAACGTCATTAGTTTGAAATGGTTTTAAACAAAAGCAAGTTTTTATTAGGAAAGGATGATAAGTGTTTTTATATATTTAGATATGTTAAAAGAATCATTAAAAAATGTTGAGAGAGATTAATTTTGAGGTATTAATTTTGGATTTTTTATATATTATATTAATTAAGATTTTTTTTTTTTTTTGCCCTTTTTTTTTTAATGGTTTCAATTTAATGCATCATTCAGTTGATTTCAAAAAATTATTTTTAAAAAAATCATATATTTAAAAGTCTACTATACACCTATAATGCTCTAATGTGAGACCTCTATTTTGTGACCATAGGCACCACCCTTGTGATTGTTAATATTTTATTGTGGACATATGCATTTTGTTATCTATTTTTTAAAAACACTAATTATTAAATGTTGGAATGTTCATGTGAATACATATATGTTTTATATGACATTAATATGAGATCAAAATTTTATATGGATACGTTATAGCTGATATGATTTTATATTATCTTTTACATGATTAAATGGCATTTAAAATATGAATTGGAATGGTTATGTCATGATCGACTAAAATTTTAATTATAAATACTATCGATTATTGGGATTATGGATTCACCTTGTTATACCATAGAAGTATCGTGATGAATATGATTTTGTATATAGAGTACACAGAGAGAAGGCTACATTTATACCAATGTTGAGATGAAATGGTATGGTTTTGTATTCAGTCCATCTAGGTGGTAATTGAGTCGACATGACACATCAAGGACTTCAACAATGGACATCCACCTTGCACACAACAAAGTGTAGAGAACATTGATCTTTGGGTAGTTAGCAATTCTAAATTAAATGGAAGAGACTTTGATTTCAATGAGAAATATGGATTGGTAGTAAGTAGATAAAAATTTATAGACCAATGGTTAAAAGAATTAATTGAGAAGTTTAATATTTAAATAAAGATCAACTAGAATCCATAACCAGGTGAGAGAGTAAATAGTGCCCATTTGTTCCTATCCTTGGATTAGGGAAAGTATATTGAGAGCCCTAACATAGATGACAAAAATAGAATAACAAGAAAATAAATTCGTTCATGTATTTTTAAACACAAAACAAATCTTTGGTGAGGAAGACAAATAAAAATTAATAACTCTATTAGAATAGAATATAGAAGGAAAAAAACCCATTTGAAGAGAAAATAATCAGGTACTAATACAAAAATATTGGGAAAGAAGATAAATCCTAAAAGGGGACTATAGCAACATATTGCTGTGTAAAAAGGTAATGACATGGGAAGTGTTTAGACATGGAAATTAACCATGTTATGATTTGCTTATGTAATTCACTTGTGTTTGATTGTTATGATCCTAATCACTGCATATTATCTTATTCTCTTTGTTTAAGGATGATATCTTATTTATCATCCTTTATCTAAACTTTATTGTTTTGCAATCCCCTTTATGGATTTGTGTAGTTTATAAATGGTGGATGGACTGTTTTAATGACTATTTTTATGATTATTATTTTGTTTACTTTTTGTACGTTATGTTTTATTTGGGTGGGTTGAATAAGAATAAGAATAGTGCTTGCATCTAGTTGTGCCATTAAGCCCACCAATAATATTTACTATAAAGCATAGAGGCCTCTGCTAGAGTGTGGGAGATGGGGATAAGTCCCAACTTGGTGCTTTGGTGGACATTGTCTTTCGTGGGGTTAGATATCTCTACCAAATGTAGCCAAATTATTATTTTTACATGTGATATATGCCTTAACAATGCTCAGATCTTAGGTTCCTATGGGTTTGGAGAGCTTGTGTTCATTGTGAAAATTTCTACTCTTGAGCATTTGTTTGATTTTTTGTTTTTACAACTAACATCTATTGGTTTGGTTGTGTTTTATTAATTAGGTTGGGACACTTCTATGTCTTCCAAACTTGAGTCTTTTTTGTTAATTATCGTTCTTCTGTAAGACCGTTTCTCTTGCTTGTTTGTCAAAGTAATATATAATTATATGGGATGAAAGGATTCCTATGATCAAATTAGAACTAAAACTTGGGTCATAATACAATGGGTTACTAGATAAATAATAGACATAGTAATTAAAGTATTTCCAAATGCCCCCTTATGGATTATTTTCACTCATTTTGAGTGTGGTTGGGTGGAACAGGCCACCAAATCATCTCCTCATAAGGTATTTGTTTATGGTTGGAAATTTAGCCAATGAGTAAACAACTTTAGTAAGATGGTACACATATTCTTACTTGAAATCTATGTTTATAACAGTAATACATGAATGATAAACTTTGAGTGGTTTCCATGTCAATCGAGAAGAGAATCTTAGACCAAATGTTAATGTTGTGTCAATTCATATATTGAAAACTATAATTGTATCATTGTATGGTTTAATCATTTGATAAGTGTGGATAGATTAAATGCTTGTTTCTTAATCCAATCAAATTAAATCATTTAATCATTACTATAATCCAATCAAATTCGATTGAATTGTAGTTAAGGGAAGGAGCAATTTAACAGTTCTCTAATAATTGATTTTATAGAATCCCATGAACAAGTGGATGAATTACAAGTGTCAAAATTTATTTTCAAATTGATTTAAAATGGAGAAATTTATAATAGGGAAAAATGATGATGATTCAAATTTGAAAGAAAAACCTAATCAATTTTATAGGCATTTTATAGTTTTTCAGATGTTTTGAATCTAACGTTGAGCTCTATTTTATCTCTAAAACAACTTATATCAAATTGATTTGTGGGCCTATAGCCCACATGCTCCAGGATCATAACCTAACATGTTATAGTGATATAATTTAACTTGTATGCTATCTCCATATTAACCCAATCAGATTAAATTTGGAAGTTATCATGACACACTCTTATACATTCATGTATGTGGATTCATGCACACACATGTGTAATGCTATATAATTTTGTTAATCATATTGTATTACCTTTGAAGAAAAATTTTGTAGTTGATTTTAAGTAGCATATAACAATGTTACACATTAGTATCAGAGCATGGTTTAAAACTTTTGGTTTTTTTGAACCAACGTTGCATTTTATTAAGCTTTAGTAATGGCTAAGTTTTGATTCCAAGGAAAAACTTCCCTTGAAAAATTAACAATAAATATCTTCCTTCTTGTGTTATAGGTATACAAGATGATTCATGATCAAGCAGATGAGGTAAGGAGAATGAGCCTTTGATTGGAGTTATACTACCTGGGTAATATTACAAAGGTAGAGAAGAGGTTATAACAATGAGGGCCATTGACTAATAAATTGTTTTTATATTAATATACCTAAGGGATAGGAAGCCTCCACTACATACTCATTAATTGGACAAAAATCATGAACCATTCCATGAATAAGAGCATGAACACAATGTTCACCAATAAATATAAATCACCCTAGTCTATGTGAGGGTTCCAACTATGGGATCTCATGAAAATGGTGATATGCACCAGATATTAGATGGCATTAAGTATGATCTAAATAGATTTATTCCACCAAATTTCATTGGATGAAACCTTAGTAGGGATGATAAAGCTTAGCTAGTTGGAATGAAATATTGTTTTAGTTTGAGAGACATTTATAGTAATAGTAAGCCAATATTAGATATTTTCAAATAAAACCTATGCTGGGGCTATCAATAAATAATTGAAAACCTAGACATGTCCATAATCAATTGGGAAAATTTTGATGAATTGTTTTGATGATAGTATTTTTTTTCTACTTATTTTAAAGATAATGTTAACGAATTCCATAGCCTTAAGAAATATGACAAAACTATGGAGGAATATGATGCATGTTTATTAAGTTTACTTAAGTACATGGGATGCATATAGGATGATCCAAATAAATTATCATGTATCTAAGTGGTATTTAAACTACTATTGGGAATAAGGTTCAAAATTTTGAGTCCACTCTATTAGTATAAGTTGTGAGAAAAGTTCAACTGGCATAGTAGGAATTCATAAAAGCTATATTTGAAGACCAATATAAGGCTAAAATGGATACATGGAAGAATTAATTTTATCTCTATCCATGAGATGGTTTTCATTACCAAAAAATGTACCACAAAAAATTGACAAATAGAATCACCTAAGAGATGGACATCAAGGAAGATAATCTAAAACTCAAACCGCTATGTCTACTACTAGTGAATAAAAAGCAATGTCAATGGCTTTTAGGGTAATAGAAGTATAATGAATCAAAAAATATGGTCATCAAGATTCCATATAACTATAAAATCATTAAGTGTTTTATTTGTAGATGGATGCATTATGAACACTAATGTCCAAAACACTCAAATACCTCACTAACATAGAATAGGTAAAAAATGTTTTGTGATGATGGTCATAATTAATGGATCCATGAAGTTTTAGATAGACACTAAGTTGAGCACCAAACCTCCATAGTTGAAGTTGTATGTAAGGTTACTTTAAAGGTTGTGTTGATTTTAATATACCCAAGCTCAACTAGCTATTTTATCTTACCAGTAATTGTTGGAAGGTTGGCTTGGAATTTATGAAAGTTGGGAACTTACGTAGGGTAGATATGGCCTCAAGTGACAAGTAATACATTAGTTCTATGGTAGGATATTATCAATTAAATTTGGGAAATTTCATCACCAAAGTAGACCTATATTTCACCACTCTAGGTTCATATGATATACTCCTTTGGATGGACTAGTTGGAGACTCATATGATAATGGTGAATTGCTTTGAAAATCATGTTAAATTATTAAATGTAAATGGCTAGAGCATATAAATGCAAGGGATTGGTAGGATTATATATGTAATATTTATCACAACCACGTATCTTAAATGGTCAATGAGAAGTGACTATCAATTGTATGGTGTTAAAATATTTGAGGATGAGGGTGGACCAACTTTAAGTGACTTCCCAATTTTTGAAGAAATTGTTGATGTTTTCCTTGAAGAGTTGATAGGATTTCCACCAAGGATAGGAATTTATTTTTCCATTGAATAAGTTCATGGAATTGACCCTATTTAAAGGGGTCCATAAAAAGTAACAACCCCTAAATTGTCTAAATTGAGAGTGCAATTGTAGGAGATGATTGACAAAGTATTAGTGAGATGTATCATGTCTCCATAGAGAATACCAGTCATCTTTGTAAATAAGAAAGATGGATTAGTGATACTATACATTGCCTATAGATAATTTTACAAGTTTATCATTAAAAATCTATAACCTTTGATAAGGATCACTGATTTATTCGATCAAATGACAAGAGATCGAGTCATTTGTGTGATGGACATGCGGTTTGGGTACCATCATCTTAGAATTAAAATATTTGTCATATTGAAGATAACTTTTCACACTTGATATGGTCACTATGAGTTTTTGGTGGTGTCATTCAAACTCACAAATGCACCAATAATCTTTATGAGTCTCATGAATAATGTCTTCTAAAAGTACCTAGAAAATGTTTTTCTTGTATTCCTTGGTGATATTTTCATATATTATCTAACTAAGGAAGAGCATGAGATGAATTTAAAATAGGTTTTGAAGTGTTCAACATAATTCTAACTTTATGTAAAACTATCCATGTGCACATTATTATAGGAATAAGTGCAGTACCTAAGACACATTATTTATCATAAAGGTAATTTTTTTGATCCAAGAAATATTAGTGCTAGTGTGTAGTGTCAAAAACCTACGAATGTTTTATAAGTTTGCAATTTTATGGGAATTTTATGGTATTAAAAAATATTCATTGAGAAACTCTCATGAATTAGAGCCTAATCACATCACTGCAGTGAAAATTCATGAAATTTATATGGATCGAGAAGTGCACATTAGATTTTTATAAGATCAAGTAGTTGTTGATAATATCCCCTATTTTAGTACTTCTAGACATGGATAAGGATTTCCTTGTTTACATGGATTCATATCTCAAAGGACTCAAGGGACTATTGATTAATAAATACTGAGTGATTACCTATGAGTTAAGGAAACTGAAGTATCATGAGATAAATTATAGGAATCATGATTTAGATCTTCATGTAGATGTACACAAATTATAAATGTGGTGTCACTACCTTCTGGGTCAAAATTTTATGATCATAATTGATCACTTGAGTTTGACACACATATTATATTAGCCTAATTTCAATGTTATACATAAGTGATAGATGGTGTCCTTAGCTAAGTATGATTTTGATTAAATGATTAACTATAATCCAATCAAATTCGATTGAAGTGTAGTCAAGTAAGGGAAAGAGAAATTTAATAGTTCTCTAATAATTGATTTAATAAAATCCCATTAACAAGTGGATGAATTATAAGTGTCAAAATTTATTTTCAAATTGATTTAAAATGCAGAAATTTCTAATAGGAAAAAATGATGATGATTCAAATCTGGTAGAAAAACCTAATCAATTTTATAGGCATTCTATAGTTTTTCAGTGGTTTTGAATCTAACAATGATTAAATAATTAACTATAATCCAATTAAATTCGATTGAAGTGTATTCAAGTGAGGGAAGGATCAATTTAATAGTTATCTAATAATTTATTTGATAGAATCCCATGAACAAGTGGATGAATCATAAGTGTCAAAATTTATTTTCAAATTGTCAAAATGAATTATAGTAATGATTAAATGATTAACTATAATGATTCAAATATGGAAGAAAAACCTAATCAATTTTATAGGCATTCTATAGTTTTCCAGATGTTTTGAAGCTAATAATGATTAAATGATTAACTATAATCCAATCAAATTCGATTGATGTGTAGTCAAGTAAGGGAAGGAGCAATTTAATAGTTCTCTAATAATTTATTTAATAGAATCCCATGAACAAGTAGATGAATTATAAGTGTAAAAATTTATTTTCAAATTGATTAATTTATTTTCAAATTATCAAAATGAATTATAGTAATTATTAAATGATTAATTATAATCCAATCAAATTTGATTGATATGTATCAAGGGAAGGAGCAATTTACTAGTTCTCTAATAATTGATTAATTTATTTTTAAATTTTTAAAATGGATTATAGTAATGACTAAATGATTAAATATAATGATTCAAATATGGAAGAAAAACCTAATAACATTTATTTTCAATTTGATTAATTTATTTTCAAATTGTCAAAATGAATTATAGTAATGATTAAGTGATAGATGTTGTCTTTAGCCTAATTTCAATGTTATACATAAGTGATAGATGGTGTCTTTAGCTAAGTGTGATTTTTATTAAATGATTAACTAAATGTTTGACATCACCTATATAAAGGAAAATAAAATAAAGTGATTGATGCACTCTACAAAAGACCACATTTACATTCCATGTTAGTTGTTCAAGACAACTTGAGAGGTCATATTTTAGAGATTCAAAGGTAGGATTATTGGTATAAATAAGTCACCATAGTACTTCATAACAATGAATCCATGCTTCAACCCAAGTATAGTGACAATTAAGTGATAAATGATAGATTTTTACTATATAAAAAACGTGTCTATGTGCCTAGTAGTGGAGAAATGAAGAATCATATTTTGTTTGAATCACATAAAGCCTTATATTTTGATCATATCAGAGAGAAGAAAATATATGTAGGTATTTTAACCTTATATTATTAGCAAGGATGAAAAATGAAGTAGTCAATTATTTTTATCAATGCTTATAATGTCAAAAATTTAAAGCTGAGCCTAAATACCTATCCATATTGTTGTACCCTTATGGCATCCCTATGTGGAAATGGAATGTGGTGTCAATGGATTTTTTTATTGGGTTACCACATACTCAATGAAGACAATAAGACATTTTGGTATTTGTTGATGAATTGGATAAATTTGCACATTCATTCCCAACCAAGGACACATATGAGGTAGAGGATATCTCCAAGTTATATGTGGATCAGATCATAGTGATGGTGTTATACTTAAAATCACATCTGATCAGGATTATCTATTTACATATCGATTTTAGACCACATTTTAGGTAGATTTGGATACAAAGCTAAATTTTAGTACAACATACCATCCTCGAATAGATGGGTAGACTAAGAGGGTTAATCATATCACATAAGACATGTTGTGAACATATTCCATGGACCAAAAGTCTATGTGGTAGAACTATCTACCTTGTGTATTTTATATAAAATAATAACTACCAAAGCTAAATTGGCATGAATCCCTATGTAGTGTTATATGGACGACCCTATAGAAATCCATTAAGTTTGAATAATCTTGAGGATCATGTTTTTATTGGTCCTAATATGATAAACAAAAATATGGAAGAAAAATGTGTGCATATTCTACAATGCATTTAGGAGACTTAGGAATGACAAAAGAAATATGAAAAATTACATATGATTGATTTATGTTTAACATTGGAAACTAGGTATTCTTATGAGCGAAGCCACACAAGAGTGTATGTGGGATCATTAATGGACCTAAGTTATCACCATAGTTTTTATCACCATTTGAGGTTTTGGAGCAACTTCTCTTTGTTTCTTATTGACTTTCCTTGCCACCTAACATGTTTATGATATATGATGTCTTTCATTCTTCTATATTAATAGAATATGTGTCTAACCCTTTGCATGTGATTGATTGGTCCTATCTATAGATAAATAAAGATTTGTTCAAGATAGATCCCATGAAGGCTAGTAGTCACTTCAGCTTTGCCACTATGAAACTGATAAATTGAAGGTCTAATGGGACTAATACAAGCTAATTTTTACTACTTTGAAAAATGCTTTTGAAATGTAATGCCTTTATCCTCATATTTTTGTGTAAAATTTAGGACAAAATTTCTTAGGTGTGTGTATGTGTAGGGGGAGGGGGGCTATGTAATGCCCCACTCTAAGAATCTTATTTTGTGACCATGGGAACTAAAATCATGATTATTATTATTATATTTTGGACGTATGCATTTTTTATATTTTTTGACAAATACTAAATATTAAACCATGGAATATTAAATGTTGGGACACTCATGTGAATACATATATGTTTTATATGACTTTATTTTGAGATGTAAATTGTGTATGGATACCTTATTGCTCATATTATCATATGTTTTGTTCTACATGATGAAATATATTTTAAAATATGAATGACAATGGCTATGTCATGATAGAATATGATTTTAATTATCAATGCTAACACTTATTAGGATTATGGATTTACCTTGTTATACCATAGAATTACCATGATGAATCTAATTTTTTATGAATATTACAGGGAGAGAAACACACACACACACACACACACACACGCACGCACACACACACACACACACACACACACACACACACACACACACACACACACACACACACACACACACACACACACACACACACACACACACACACACACACACACACACACACACACACACACACACACACACACACACACACACACACCAAGGTTGAGATTAGATGGTATGGGTTTACATTCAATCCATCAGGTAATTGAGTTGACATGACATGGTGGGGACTTAAAAATAGGTATCCACCTTGTAAACAGTGAAATGCATAACACTATGGTCTTTCAAAAGTTATGAATTCCTAATTAGATGGAAGGGAATTCAATCTTAATGATAAATATAGATTGTTAGTAAGCATAAAAAAGGTTACAAACCAATGTTTAGAATAATAGATGGAAGAGTTTAGGATTTAAAGAAATATCAACCAGAATTTACAAGTAGGTGATGGAGTACATAGTACCTATTATTATCCATGTCCTTGGATTAGTGAAAGTAGACTGAGAACCCTGGAATAGTTGATATAAATTTTTTAAAAAATTGCTTTCACATTTCTAAATGCAAAACAAATATTTAGTAAGGAAGGCAAATGTAAATTAGTGATCCTTTTGTAATATAATATAAAGTAAAAATACAACCTTTCAAAGAGAGAAAAATATGTCAATAAGATGAAAATATTGGGAAAGGAAAACAATTTCTAAAAGGGGATGATAATAGTATACTATTGTGTAAAATGGTAATAATTTGAGAAGTGTTTGAATGGACCTTAACTCTGTTAAACTTTGGTTTATTGAATCACTTGTGTTTTATTTTTTAGAGCTTGATGAGTAAATTTTATCTTGGTCTTCTTGTGGAAGGATCATATATTTTTTATGATCTTTTATCTAGACTTTAATGTTTCACAATTTCCTTTGTGGATTTTATATAATTTAGTAAAATGGTGTACAAAATGTTACTTGCATTCTATTTTTCTAATGTTAAGAAGTGAAGGATAAAATATGAGTGTTTCTAATTTCAATAGAGAAGAGAATCTTAAGCTAAGTGTTAATGTTATGCCGATTCATATATTGAAAACTATAATGTCATTATTTCATCATTTGATAAGTGTGGGTAGCTTAAATTATTATAATAAATAAGAATCAAGTCATTATTTAATAAAAATATAATCTCCATGCATAATATTTCCCCTATTCCCTTTTTATAATATGCCATTGGCCTGGTTGGTGTACCATCATCTACCAGTTTACAAATGAAAGGCTTATTAGACTAAAATATTAAATGAATTATATTGAATCATCTTGATTATTCCTGAGATTAAAGTGTTATCCCTTAATAAATTAAATTTGAGTTTTAACGTAAGGAACATGGAGTTGTTTGTTATGTAATAGCTTCAGTTATAACTAAATGGCTTGATCATTTATAGAGGTTGAGTGAATAATATATTTATTGTTTTAATTGTACATGTGAATGAGTTATAAGTGTATTAAGACATGAAGTTCACATATTTTATTCCTATTGTTGCTTCCCTTATCTAATCCCTATTGGTCACCCAATGTCCTTAATAATTTTGGAGTAATTTAACCCTTGGGAGACTTATAACATATTATATATGTTGTATACTCTTAGCCTTGAGAACCCAAAATAATGTCCATTAAAAACATAAAGTCCTTATAAATTCATTTTGTATTGATTTTTAGTGGAGTTATACATGTAACCTTTCTTCTTTGATCTTTCAAAAATTAATCATAATGTTAATTTTTGTACAATGACTCAAAAAATTCTATGTATAGTTTTGAATTTGTTAGTTATAAAATTAAACTATATTTTGTGTAATTTTTTAATATTAAAAAGTGACCTTTAGAAAACTATAATATGTGTACTTTTTCAAAGTTACATTTACAATGTGTAAATAGACATAAATTAAAATTTGTGAAAGTCACTCTATTAAAATACAATTTGTAAAATTGAATGTTGGAAGACTTCTCCCTCCTCGACTTGTTGACCACTACCTTCTACATAGATAGCTCAAACTTAATTTTATTTTCCATGTTGCAATATTTTTTTGTGATCATTAAATCTATTGGTTGATATTTTGACTTTATCTTCATCAAGACCATCTGAATAAAGTTAGACAATGTCACCTTCAACATGAAGATTTATCATTTTGTGCAAAATATGTTGAAGCTTATTCAATTCTTTTTTAATTTTATCAAAAATAACTTTGATACTTGATGAACATGTGAATTGATCTAAAGATGAAATTAAATTTAAGGACTATCTCTTCTATATCAAATACTTGAATTCATTTATGATTTTTTTTTCTTGATGCACCATCCTTTTATATTCAAAAAATGCACAACAAAGTTTTTTATTTATTTTTCTATATTTTTTTTATTGTATCCACTACCATTTAAAATTTTCTAGGCCTTCTTTGAGCATGTGGATCTGGAAATTAATTGTACTCAATAATTTTGTATTATCACCACTATGTTCTTGATTCAAAATTAATTCTGAAATGAGTGTTTCTAGATTTATTTTTTGGAAGATTTCCAATTTTGAAAATAATTATTTCTATTTAATAACTTCTATTTCATATTTGGATTCATCTTTCTAGGAAAAAAAAAATTAAACTAAATCTTAGCATAGTTAGACATACTTGTGCTTATTGAGTTGGTTCCCTTAACAACTTATTTTTTCCTACCACTCCTTAGTACCTCTGCCCATATGTCTAATTTCTTCAACTATATTTAATGTTTTTATATCTATAACCTAAGGTGCAAGATTAAATGATGAAGACTAAACTAGATTCACCAATTTCTAAACCACTGATGAGATTTTTTTAGCCTTAGTTTTTTGTTTCACTTTTGTTAATTTATCATGATCCATGTTTTCAAATAATGTGCCTATTTTTATTGTAGATATTCCTATAATCCTTCATGAATGGTTTTATGAAGATGCACCTTTGATATTTGATAGTCAACAACATTGATCTCTTTTTTGTTTTTATCATGAGGAGGAACCACTACTTTAACATGACACCTTGTTCATTTTTAAATATAAGAGAAAATTTTTTGGTTTAATTTATTCATAAGGAGTGATGGTGGTAGGTGTACTGAAATCAACCTTCTAATATTGAGCTATTTAATTTCTTTTCTTCACCACCTTGTTCAGCCAATTTGGAATTTATGTACGGGGTACTTGCTGTGAAGATTATTTTTATTATTGAGCTTGAGTATAACAAGGATGCAAATATATCACTAAGGATTGAGTGAAGGAAGATGCAACATTACCATGATCCTATTTGGGTGGCTTTGGTTTAGATTTAGAGGCATAAAATGTAGATGGTTTCATATCCTTAGGTGAAGGTTACTAGTGTGAGACACCTATCTTAGGATAATGCTAAAACTTTGAACTATTTACCTTAGGATAACAAGATGTAGGGATTATCAAAGGGGAATATTCAACCATATATATTTTTGTAGTGTTCATATTAGATATTTTGGAGTGAAAAACATTTATAGGTGAAGTAATTACAGCACTAAAATTCCTAGATTACCTTTAACTCATTCACCTAACTTCTTGAACTTAAGTTCAGGCATATTCTAGGTTTGACTAGTTCTTATGGTGACATCATTCTTCCACTTCTTTTCTTATATTATGATTTGGATTGTATATTTACTAAAAGAAGAACCTGTGATTGATTTTCCTTTTATTGTTTATTCAATATGAAGATAACTTATATTGAAATTCATTAATAATGGAAGAAGACCAACATTATTAACATAGCTACTTTGTTCTTAATCCAACAGACTATTCTATTCAACACCAATTTATTTCTATCTTATAGAGATGTTGATTTAGCTTATCTCTAATAAATTTGAGGTAGGGGATTTAATTCAATACATTGATCCTGATAGGTAGATCCACAATATCTTCATCATCCTTAAACTATTTTGGAATATTTATAATATTATACTTGATTAACATCCTAGGATTAAATTAGAATAACTGTGAATCCTTTATCATCTTCATAGTCCATCCAAAAATATCCAAATCAGTGAATATTTTGATATGTGGAGATGAAAAAAATTTAAATCACCCCTCTATCATCAAAATAATTCCTAATATGAAAAGGTTAAAGAGTGACTCAAGTCATTTATTCATTTATGGCCTTCACCTTGGCTAGTGAAGTAAAAGCACACCTTTTAATTATGAATGAAAAGTGTATCCTTGTTTTATGTTTGATAGACATGAGTTTATGAGTCTCAACAAGCTAATGATCTAAATGCATTAGTTCCCATATATCATCAATATATTTTCGAAGCATGAATGGGGAATTTTATAATCTACCTACCTAATGTATGAAAAAGTAGGGAATTATATGAAATAGAAACCCCTTCTTGAAATTTTGAAATAGTTACAACAGAAAACCTGACATTTTATGGATATTGTTCAAACATATAACATATTGTAGAATATTATCATTGATTTTATGAAAATGATGTGAGTTATATCTTATTGTAAGTTCTAGATATAAATCATAAGTCTCAGATGAATTCATTTTCCTAATGGTATTAAACCCATTATAGATCCTTCTATGGGAGGTCTTACATTTGACCAAATAAGAAGCCATGTGTAGCTTTCCCATGATGTGTACTTCAAATTACTAATTATGAATGAAATCAATAATTAATTCTACCTAGATTATGTATTATTTTTTCTCATTTATGATTGAAATGTACTTGTACATCCACTCTTGAAATTATTTGGTAGTAGAGTTTCTAACTACCCTATTCAAGAGTGTGATGATATAATTGATTTCCATATTAAATTCAAACTATGTTATGGTATTATAAAAGATAGAGGCTCAGCTTCCTAGATTTATAATAAATGATTATTTACTAATTTGGAGAAAAATATTGTGTTGGTATCCAAAATTTATTGATAAAATTTAGGAGTGATTTGAACAAAGGACTCATTATCAGGTATCTTAAGCATATCCTCAATATCTTCTACATCAAGGTAAAGAACCAATTCATCCTTCAAGTTTTTGAACTCCCTCGTCTCTTTTTAATAGTGACTTACAAAGGTCAACAATACCTTCAGACATTGTACTGATGTTTGGAAGGATGTAGATTGGGGAAGACCACTTTTATATATGATACGAATTTGGTCTGATTTTGGGATGGCATTGACCCTTTGCCAAAAAACTATCAAATTTATATGTCCATTTTTTCATTAAATTTATAAACATTTTACTCTATAATGGATAGGGAAGTGACCCATTAGAATGGATATTTCATATCACTTATATTCTTTGGTTTTTTTGACATGTGAATGTGAGATTGATAGATTTGGTGGAAAATAAGACTTTTTGTACAATGTGTGGAGTCTAGAGATTATTTTACAAGTAGGTAGAGATTGGAGACTGATCTAAAGGTGTCAAATTATGATTACTATTTTTAAAGCTTTAGGGTCTATGAGTTATTTCATTGGTTCCATATTTTATAAGACTATTTTTAGGATCAAGATTTTATAAGATTATTTTACAACCAGTAGAATCTAATAGATGTATAAAAGGTTTCAAGTTTTGATGAGTGTTGAGCATGGTAAAAATTTAGGTATTTCAAAAGCCTTCAGATTCGTAGGGTTCTATGTATAAATTATATTTTTGAGTTGTTTTTAAAATGATGGGGAAGATGTGATCTTTGAAGTGATTTAAGAATAGGCTATAAGTCTATTGAAAATTTTGGATTGTAAAACACTATGAAGGCCATATGAGAAAAATTTTATCTCTATTGACATTTTTAACAAAATTTATAAAACTCAATATTATTTTGACTTGTAAAACTTAAGCACCATGAAAATACTCTACCAATCTAGTAATACCTAATGAAATTACATGCTAACTAAATCATGAAAATATTCTATATATAGTTACCTAGAAAGAGTGGCACAAACAAAATGTAACTAGGGTTAGATTTTTGAGTGTTTGAGAAAGATGGAAAAGTGAGAGTGGTGGAGGAAAATGAAATAAAATGGGATAAAATAGGTGTATTTTTTAATTAAGGGAATATATAAATGTCACATATGTGGGAATTAAATATTTGACTCCACATTGAATTAAGACCACATTGTAGTTTTGGGACTACTTCATAGTGTGTTAGATTGATACAACTACAAAGTAAGCATTGGGTCTTGATAGGTGCAAAGTAAATGTCAAGATCTGGTAGATTTAATGTAGGCATCAAGGTCTGGTAAATGCAATATAGGCATAGGGTTCTAACAAGTGTAAAAAAAAATTCTAAAAAATTATAATAATTTTTCAAACACTAAGTTAAATTTAACACACTCACATTCAAAAATTAATAAAAAACACTTGTGACACTTGATTTTAATCATTTTGATTGATTGAATCAAATTGACATGGGGTATCTCAAATTATAACATATGTTTAAATTTGTGTACAATAAATAGCTCCAACCTGGGAATTGTATTATAAAAGACAAAGCATCAACTCTAGAATATCAGCTTTCATAGACAAGTGTCATTTCCATTGGGCTAAGGAGCCATTTATTTGTAAAAGACTATTAATGACTAAAAAATCTATAAATAAAATTAAAAATACCTAGGATACCAAAATAAAACACAATAAAAATAAATAAAAATAAATAAATACAAATTTCACTTATTTACATGAATGGGACAACCTTATTTTAATAGAAATAGTTGTTCAAATATTACTTTTTGTAAGACAGAGGAATATGTGTACCATCTCATTAATCCAAGTAGAATGTGTTATCACCATATAAGTGCTTGATCTTGAATAGAACCATCCAAAATGAATCAAATTTCCTATGGTTTACTTTAGGTTCTCTTCTCTTGTCCCAAAATAGTATAATATATCCAATTTGGAAGTCCCTCTTCTTTGATTTTTTGTCAAATAATGTTTTGACACATGCTTGATGTTACATAGTTATATAAACAACCCAAACACTTTTATCCTCATGTTTGATCAAATATAGAATTATTTTATCTAGTGAGCTCTCTAAATTTTCATTTTTAATTGTTCTTACCAATTTTAATTCAAGAAATTCAAGCTTTATAGTGATGGAAACATTTGTCCTATAAAAAATTGAAATGGAGACACTCCAATGGATATTTTTAGAGCAATGTGATTTGTCTAAAATGAATCATACATAGTCTTGTGCCAATTATTCTGATTTTCATCCACCATCTTGTACATGATAGTGAAAACATTCTTATTATTAGATTTAGCTTGACCAGTGTCTTATGGATAATAATATTTAGAATGGGATAAATACATATTATACCCATAACAAAATTGAACCAATTATGATGAATTATTGATGATAATATTAATCGGGGTGTCATATCTCACAAGGATATTCTCTTTAATAAAGTTTCAAACTACATATGAATTTGTTTGATTTTTGGAATTGCCTCAAGCTACTTCATGAAATAATATGCTGTCATGAAAACATGTATATGACTAATAATTGAGTGGGGATTCAAAATTCCATTGAAATATAAACCCCATTTATGAAAGGGTTATTCAATTACATATAGCTTGAAATAATGAGATCTTGAAATATTATATGACATTACTAAAATAGGTAATTTATCACCACAACCTTGTTCATGGAAGGCTTCAAGAAGTTTCTTTTGTTATCATATGTCTACAAATCTCAAAACAAAACCAACACTATTATTTTTAAACAAAGTGACATATCAAATAATATACTTGTTTTCAGTTATACAATTCCATTTTGTTTAGTATCTAAATGTGTATAACATTATCCATATGTCAATGAATACATAATATCTAAATACCAATTATATGTATAATTAAAAAATAGTGCTAATAGAACATTTTCATTTGCATGATCATGTTCACATGTTATAGCAACAAATATATAGTCATCAGTCTATCCTACCATAAGCTAACATAATCCTTTACCTCAAACCAATATAGTGGTTTTTATATCCAAATAATTTTCCTAAACCTTTGAAATCTAATTAACTCTTTTTGAGTTTATTTCTTTTTTTATTATAATGGACACCACAATTATATTATATCCCACCACAATAGAGGATGATTCAAAATGTAGTACATGAATTGTTTGAATACTTTGATTACAACATATGCATGATTTTCAATATAATAGTATTTGAGTTAATTAATATTTTAGACCAAAAATCATAAATTAAATTGGTGAATTATTTCCTTCCTCATTCTTATGAAAAAAAATCACAAAGAATATATGAGCCAAAGAATAACAATATATGACAAAATTATTTTTGAAATCTAGACAAACCAAAGTGGGTTTGGAATGATTTCAGCGTTTATCTTATCAAAATCATATTTTACTTCAATATTACATTTTAAATAAGGACCACCTCTCATTATATTAGTAGTCTGCCTATAAATTTAGGTATGAACCTTATTAATATGTTTACTTTTCCAAATAATGAATGAACTCTAGGCTTACTAGTTGGCAAAGACAAATTTTGATTTATTTAAAAAATTTCAAGGTTAATATTGATTCCTTATTTCAATAAAATGTGCATGAAAAACTTACATTCAATTACTTTGAATACATACTTCTTGGGATTTAAGGAAATTTACGAAACTAAAAATTTTCAAATACATTTTCTAGGTGCTCGTAATGGCATTATCTTTTCTTATAAAAAATTATCAAATCATCTAATTAGACAAAAATTATCTTAATATTTAGATCACTAAAATAAATCTCGGTTGCTCTTTATAATATCTAAATTGTATTTATAAGGCTAATAGGCATTATTTAATATGTAAAAGTTCTCCAAGGAATTGTGAACATATCTTATTCGATTTTCCTTGGCTGCTTCAATATGATTGTATCTTGAAAATCCATAACATAAAGATACCATATCATAACTTATGAATGTTTGTATATCTTGATCCATGATAGTAAATGGATAGTTATCTTTCAAGGATAACTTATTCAAGTTTCTAAAATTGACACATATTTTATTTCTCTATTCTCATTACACATTTTCATAATATTATCAACCCATCTTGAATGGTGAATGGGAAAAATAATTAGGCCTTTCAATATATTCTAAATTTCCTCAAATATAGTCCTAATTATATTTGGATTAGACTACCTTTATTTTTAATTGAAGACTTTGTGTCAAGTTCGAGTGGCATTTTATGTTACATCACTTTTGGCCAAAAGTATTTGACATTAGCATATAATTATACAAGAATGTCTCTATATTTTATATGTGAAAAAAAAATTCCTCACTCTTTAGGTGAACAAAATGTATTGATATTCATCATCCTTGGCTATTATTCAAATCCAATATTTACATATTTATAGTCAACTGAGTTGAGAGAATACATATATATATATATATATATATATACATATATATATATATATATATATATATATACATATACATATATATATATATATATATATATATATATATACACATATATATATATACATATACATATATATATACATATATATATATATACATATATATATATATATATACATATATATATATATATATACATACATATATATATATACATATATATATATATATACATATATATATATACATATATATATATATATGTATATATATATATATATGTATATATATATATATGTGTATATATATATATATATATATATATATATATATATATATATGTATATATATATATATATATATATATATATATATATATATTTCTAATAAAACTATCATGTTTATAAAAATATTATTCTAAAGAAACTAAACCTTTATGAATTTTGATCCCTTTTAGTATAATTAATTTATATTAATTTTTTTCTTCAACACTTCTTTATTCTCAATCTATCTTGAATATTCCTTGTATTTGAATCACTTCATTCAAATTAAATATTTATGAATATATCTAATTTTGCAAAGAAAGAAATATTTTTTCTAATAATTATTTAGTACTTGAATTTTTTTAGAATTATTTGGTATACTAGGTCTATACACTAACTCAATAATGTATTTATCTTTCATGATTTTATAAAAAGGGATCAACAAACAACAAGTGCATCAGCGTTTGCATTTTTTTCTCTAGGGACAAATTTTATGGATACATTTTCAAAAGATTCAATATTATCCCATTACATATTATGATAATGCATAAGTTTATCTTTATTCACTTTATATTGGCCTTAGATTTTATTTACAACCAATTCAAAATTTCTTTACACTTTTAACTTTCTAATTCCCATTTATTCAGCTACTTTTAATAGAAACATTATATCTTCATATTAAACAACATTATTTTTACATTCAAACTATAATTTATAAAAAAAGAGAAAAAAATATTTAATTAGAGACACCATAATGACACTTGCACTTGCACCAGTTGAGGAACAACTACCATCAAGTTCAAGCATCCAAATATCATTGGGATTATTTTCCATCACCTCAAGCATATTTAGATCACACTATAAAATTAACATATAATTCCCTATCCCTATATATTCATATAAAATATTAGCTCTTGGATCATTGACTTTTTTCATTGTGTATTTGATTTTCAATTCAGTTCTAAGCATTCTTTAACCTCTTTAATTGGAATAATGGTGTGAGATAATTTAACTAAATTTCACCACCTAATTCTTTAAAAAAAATCCTTCCTAGAAACATGTCATATGTATCAAGAGTATATACCACCAAGATGGTCATTTTTATTATGATTTCTGGGAAAGAGGCTAAAACAACTTGAGCATCTTTGATTTGCCTAATCATATTTATTTGGTTTTCTTCCATTTAGTAACAATGGATATGGATATAGATTTGTTATTTTCCCAAAACAATAATCACAGGTGTTCACATTTATATTTGGATGGGATTGAATATCAAGTTTTTATTGAGGAGCTTGTAAACACAATCAATTTCCTTGATAGGGCACATAGTTTTATCTTAGAACATATTGGTAGGTTGAATAAATGGCATTTTGAGGCAATTGTTTCTTCAATGTAGTTATCTCATTAGCCATTTTATGAAGGATTTTTTTTTTGTATAAATGTTTTTTATTTGTATACCTTATATTTTAAAGGTTATTTCTTCATATATCTAGTCATGATTAGATCATCCTCAACATCAATGGCCAACATCTATGAAACCTCTATAATAGCTAATCTTGATCCTCTTAATTGATATATTAATTATAAAAACTATGAATTGATATATTTTCACTTTTAGTTGTCCACCATTGTCCTTGCTATTGTTAGTATTTTATTTAACATGCTGAAATTTTCTATGAAATCCATCATAGGCTTGTATGATTCATTATTCATCTTATGTTTTGCAAGTAATGCATTTGCATCTTTAGCTACTTTGAATCAAATTTCAAATTTAGTTTTCATAATATCCCATTTTTTAATGGACCTAGGAGTGAGGTGATAGAACCAATTAGCTCCTCCATCTTGAAGAGTCTCCACAAACAATTTGAATGCAATGTCCTCATGTTTAACTCTTAGGATTCTACATGCTATGAAGAAAGTTTTAATAAGTGCATCAAGATGTTGATTTTCATCACTTTTTAATTTAATAATATTATTTTGTGAACCTATAAGAGTTTTATGTAGTTTACCTAGAGATAGTTTCCCTACTTCATTCCCCATGGTATTGCCATATTATGAAAAATTGCCTACAAAAATAAAATAATTCTAGAAAAAATGAATTTATTCTCTCACTATGGATTCACCTTGTTGCTTACTATTTATCCTATGACTTAAAGGTAAACCCACATTATTTTTTATTCATTTTATTTTCTTAGGAATTAGCTTAAAATCATAATTTTCTTGCAATTGAAAGAAAGGATTTGTATTCGCTTGAATTCTAGTCACTCTAGTGAATCTTTTTCTACCATCTAGTAATAAAATTATTGTTTCTTGGGAATAGAATGAAACTAGATTAATATTTAAGATACCCTTATTTTTATAATCTATACGCATCAGATGTTACAAATCTTTGTACAATGGTAACATGATATTCCTTTTCTTACAACACATCAACAACTTATTGAAACCATATGATATTGGTTATATTATCCCATTTAAATGATCATGGGTCTAAGAAAATGTCTTGTTGTGTCTCACATACCCAATAAATATTTGGTTGATAAATATGTTCTTTAATAATAAAGATGGTCATGTGAAAAACTTTATTATCTAGGAACAAAAGGTGTTTGAGGAGCTCTATGGAGTATTATTCTTAGTTTTATTGTTGATGAACCTATGAATTGATCTAAATTTGAAAGTAGAATCAAGAATTCTATCTGTATCCATCAATTGATTAAATAAATCTATGATTGTTTATGCCTAAAGCACTATCCCTTTATAATCAACAAATGCATAATGGTTTTTTTTCAATTACCGTATGTATATCATCTATTTGATCTACCACCATTGATTGAGATTATTTGAACTTTTATCACCCTTCCTCAGGGATGTGGCTCTATAATTAGTTGCACCCAAGAATTATGTATGATCACCACTAGTTTCTTGCTTCAAAACTTCTTTTGTAATGAGAGTATCTAGAATTGTTTTTGAGAATATTTCTAATTATAGGAACAATTATTTCAATTTAACAACTTCTATTTCACATTTTTATTCAAATTTTTTGGAAATATAAAATTTATATTAAATTTTAGCATAAATACACATATCTATGTTTATTAACTTTGTTCCTTGAATAATTAATTTTTTTGTTCACTCTTTAGTGACTATGTCCATATTTCCAACTTATTTAGCTACATTCAATGTTTATGTCTTTGTAGCCTAAGGTGTAGAATCAGATGAAGATGACTGAATTGGATTCAAAAATTTATGAACAATTGATGAGATTCATTGAAACTTGTCTTCTATTTTCTCCTTTGTTAATTTATCCTGATCCATATTTTAAATGAGTGTGTATATTTTTTATTGTACATATTCATTTAATCCTTCATAAGTGGTTTTAAAAAGATGAACCTTCGATATTTTATAGTCTAAAACACTAATTTATTCTTTGGTTTCATGATAAGGAGCTGCTACTTCATCATATCAATCACCTTATTCAAATTTACCAGTATATAATAAATTATTTTGGGTTTCCTTAGTGCATGAAGAACGGTGGTAATAAGTGTGCTAAAATAAACCTCTTGAGGTTGAACTATTATATTTCTATTATGCACCACCTCATACAACAAATCTAGAATTTTTTTGTTGGTTACTTTATATGGATATTCTTTTTTCACTTGAGATTGAGTATCATATGGATGTATAGAGATCACTTAGGTTTGAGAAAATGAAGATACAACATTACCTTCATCTTGTTTAGGTGTTTGGGTTAGTTTCATAGGTATAAAATGGAGGTCGGCTTAAAGCCTTAGGTAAAGGTTGGGGTTATGACCTACCCTTTCTTATAATAATGGTAAAAACGTGAACCACTTAACTTAGGAGAAACATTTTAGGGTTTATAAAAGGGGAATTTGTAACTATATATTGTTGTGTAATGTTCATAACCATGCTTTGGGAGTGAAAAAATTTGATTATTGAAGTGATTAAAGCACTAAATATTCCTATAATACCATTATATCCTTTATTTAACCTATTTAACTTGAATTTATGTATATTATGGTTTTGAAAATTTCTCATGGTCACAATATCTTTCAACTTATTCTCTTCAATTATAATTTGGATTTCATCTTTACTAGAAGAAGGAAAAGTGAATTGTTTTCATTCTATTGACTATTCATGATGAACAAAACTTACATTAAAATTTATTAATGATGGAAGAGACCCAAAATTACTCATCAACCCATTTTTTATTAAGCCAAGAGAGTTTTTTATTTAACACCACTTTATTTCTATCTTCTAGAGATGTTGATTCAGCTTATCTCCAATCCATTTTGAGTAAGGGATATAATTCAATACCTTGATCTTCCTGGATATACAATATATTTATCATCCTCAATATCTTATGGGGTGTCTGTAAAGCTATATTATATGGCATTTTCTAGTTTAAAATTAGAATAAATTCAAAGCCTAACTTCTTTATCATCTACGTAGTCCATCCAAAAGTCTTCAAAGTGGGGGAACATGTTGGCATATGGACTTGAGATCATTTTCAATCATTACTATGTCATAATAAAATGGCCTAATATGAAATGTTTTAAGGATGACGTGATTCATTTATGCATTTATGGCCTTCACCTTGGCCATCAAAGCTCCAATTGTGATTCAAAATTTTATCCCTATTTTATGTTTGTTGGACAAGAGTTTATGAGTCTCAATAAGTTGGCATACTAATTCCATTAGTAACCATATGTCATAAACTTATATTGGTATCATGTAATGGAATTTTTAAATCCACCTACTCTAATTTATGAAAATTAAGGAATTATATGAACCAAACACCCAATATTGAAATTTAAGTAGTGGTTACAACAAATAACGTAATGTTGTATGGATATTGTTCAAACAAATGAATAACATATTTAATAAAAAAATAATTTACTATGTGTAAATGATGTGAGATATTTCCCAATGTAATTTTGGGATATAAATCATAGATTCCATATGAATTCATCTACAACTATGGTCAACCCACTATATAACCTTATGTAGGAGACTACATAAAATATATAACAAGTCATATGTAAATTTTTCATCATTTGCACCTCACATAAATACTTATGAATTGAAACACTAATAGATTACACCTATTTTATGTATTTTTTATTCTCATGTGTGATCCAAATTTACCATGACATCCACTCTTTAAAGTCTCTAGTATTAGGGTTTCCAACTACCTATTTAAGGGTGTGATGATATCATTGATTTTCATCTTGAAATCAAATTGTGTGATGGTGTTAGTAAATATATAATCAAAACCTATTTGACTCACAAGACAATGCTTATTTATTAATTTAGATCAACAGGTTGTGTTAGTATCCAAAAATTATTGATCATCTCTAAGAGTGAGTTCTACAAAGGACTCATGATTAGGTATCTTGAGCATGTCGTCAATGTGTTCTACACTTAGGTGAATAAAAATTAATCCTTAGAGTTTTTAACTTCCCTATTCTCTCTATCATACTAAAATTCTAAGGTAAATACTATCTCAAGACAATGTACTAGTGTTGGGAAGGTTATATATTAGGGAACATCGCTATCATG
This sequence comes from Torreya grandis, assembly GCA_037957365.1. NCBI lineage: Eukaryota > Viridiplantae > Streptophyta > Pinopsida > Cupressales > Taxaceae > Torreya > Torreya grandis. Next base: position 2,833,052 of record JARHVA010002078.1, read on the forward strand.
TATGTTGTTAATCTAGTCTAGTTTTGAGATGACATTGACCCTTTGCCAAAATTATGTCAAATTTATGTGTCCAAAATATGTGTCAAAATTTTTATCAAATTTTGAATCTAAACTAGAAGGGAGAGTGAACCCTTTGAACCAATATTTTATATCACTTTTATTCTTTAAGTTTTATAACATGTGAAACTAAGAGTGATAGTTTTGGCTGAAAATAAGCATGTTTTGACAATGAGTGGAGTTTAGATATTATTTTAATAGTTGATACAAATTGGATAATAATAGATAGGTATCATATTCTAGTGAATGTTTTTCATTATTTATGTTTTATGAATTTTTTTACATGCTCCATATTGTGGCTGACTATTTTGTAAGCTCTAAATTCTACATGACTATTTTACAAGTTGTAGAGTCTGATAGATGAAAAATAAGGTTTCAAGTTCCAATGACTATTGAGTGACATCATAATTTCATAAAAAAATTGGCAAAACTTAAATTCTATAGTTTTTAATGCATATATTACATTCTAAGGATTTTTTAATACTGAAAGGCAAGCTATAGTCTTAAAAGTGATTAAAAACAAGCCATAAGTCTCTTGAAATTTTGTATTTTAAAAAAATGTCAAGATCGCGAGAGGTAAAATTTAATACTGGTAAATTTATTTTAAAAACTTTCATAAATCAATCTTATTCTAATTTTTAAAATTCAAACACCATGAAATTCCCTTTCTAGTATAGCAATACCTGATGAAATAGCATGTTAATCAAATCATGAACATGTTATGTAGATGGTTTCCAAGGAAAAGTGAAACATATAAGGTACATCTATGGTTATGGTTTTGACAAGGCAAGGAATATGATAGATAAACATCACCAAATGAAAATTAAAATAAATTGGATGAAATGGGGGAGGGATGTTATAAAGTGAAGCCATAAATATTTCATGCAAAGCATCAAATAATTGAAACCTCATTGTATTAGGACCATGTTATGTATTGGGGACTAATTTATAGTATGTCAAATTATGAAACATGAAAATAAGATTTTAGGTTTTGATAGGGGAAAATTAATCATTGGAATCTATTAGATTCATTGCATGTATCAAGGTTTGGTAGGTACAATCCAAGCATAGGTTTTTTGATAAGTGTAAACCAAAATCTGAGATGCTTAGTGCCATTTTTCAAACACTTGGATAATTTTGACACATTCACATTGAAAAAATAAAATAAATAATCATGACACTTAAACCATATATTTCAATTTTGATCAAATTAACTTTAGGTGTCTCAATTTTTCACAATGTCCAAATTTGGGTACAAAAAAACCATTGTTTACTCATGAAAATACTTTCTTTTCATGTGTTATATTGATCATACATACTACATACATAGACAACTATAAATATTATGAAAAATGGATGTACACTTTTTTATCTACATATCCATTTTGCTTATAGACGTTTCTATCCACATTTTACATACAATTGGGGCATCTTTCTCATACATTACCACACCATCACTTCGAGTTCATATTTCATGTTGACACATGTTCCACATTGTTTTGGATCTATCTCCTTTATTTTAATTTCAAGTAATTTTATTATAATTACTTTTTATTTTTATAAGTCTGAAAAACTCAAAAAGTACAAACAAAATCAAATACGCAAAAATACAAAAACATTTAAAATATTGTAAAAATTTAAAATCGGGACTAGGCATGACTGGATATATATTTGTGTTATTGTCATATATTATTTATCTCATGATTGGTAGATATCATATTATTTTTCTATCACACATGAATTTTAGTAATATTCATGATTGTTATGCATGACATATAAAATTTCACATGAATTAAGGTGTTCGACTTGAATCTACCTAGTGGTCTTGCTAAATAAGGGACATATTATCCATAGGTTACAATTTTTATAGGTGTTATCATTATATTACTCCTATACTATCTAGATATAAAATAGTAATAAATCTCTTACTAACATATATATCTTACATTTTGTACATGGATATGATAATTTATAGGATATTATCACAATACATATGCATGATGTAGACTATTTCTAGTTCTATGTTTCATTGATGATAAGTCTTATATGTAATAGAGTACATACTTCTTGTCTATTATGTATGTACTTTTGCTCTTGCATGAAATTTATAAAAAATATCATTAGATATTTTTTAGTATGTCCAAATCTTGAATATGTTAATTACTATTAGCCCTTGGCCCCTTTTTTGTGTGACATTTAAACATGTCCCTTGTATGTGACCCTTGGCTTTTTAGTATTATATTGATATTTTTGTGTTTGTGTGCTTATTAATCTTGTTAATTTTGATGAAATTAATGATCAATACCATGCACAAACTAAATTATATGCTACTATATATATGTTTTATTACTATAATGGTCATTGATATGGTTTCTACATGCCTTGCCTCATGTGTTACATACATAATTCAAATTCTACATTTCTTACTATTTTTTCATACTTTTCACATATGATTCATTTTTAAATGATCACATATTAATATTCATGTTGTAGTTAAATTTTATTTTAGATGAGTCAATTTTATGATCAATTCCCTCACCTCAAAACTAAGACATTTTAGTGGGTTTTTCATACATGAGATAAGACTTTTCAAAATAAAGAACCAACTCTGATATGAAATTTCAGTTCAAAGCTTTAAAAATGGTTTAAAATTACATTATTGGCACATAGTTTGGGGGAATATGCCATGCATATAAATTCATATTACAAGATCAAATTAAAAATTTGTATAGTTTTGAGTGTGTGATACAAGTTCATGTATAAGTTTCAAATAGAATTCATAATTTACGTATAATATAATTATAGATTCCACATTTATCAAAGGTTTCATGAAACATATTCATACCATCAATAATAATTTATATCTATGGACATTGTATGATCATGGATTTTTCCATTTCTCTTTGACAATGCAATTATGAGAAAAATGACAATTGAATCTACAAGCCATGTTTAGTGGTTGATTTAGTTAATGTGTATAATGAATAACTTTGAGGCTTAGTTCACTCTATAATTATGTATATAAATAATTATTAATTTCAACGCATTTCACATCTTGGTGTTACAAAGATAGAAATAATAAATTGAGGTTTATGCATTCCTTACTGGGGTTTATTTTTATACAAGTATTAATTTAATTTGGAAATTAATCACCCTCTGATTTTCCATTATATAAACAAAACAAACAACCTCTCCAAGTGATTCATGGGAAGAAATAACTCTCCAATGATTCAAGGAAGCATCATCTCCAAACAAACTAATGAGATAAATATTGGTTTTTTACCCACATAAGTGTAATTATTCCTTGTTATTTTCAATCTTGTCAAATTCAGGTTACATTTAAATTTTTTTTCACATATGAGAATTTACTAATTTTACATCATTTAAGTATTCCTATGGAATACATTTCATGATTTATAGCTTATCCCAATGCAAAAATGTGTTTTATAGACTACGGTAATGTAAATTCTAGATTAATTGTGGGGGGGGTGGGGGGTGGTGGGTGGGGGCGGCGGGGGTACGAAGGAGGGATAGGAGAAGGTGGAATTAGTCACTCAAATTTTGTCATGAATACATGATTATGTCATTTATAGTCCTAATTAACTTTAATTTACTTGAGAACTTAATCTAGACCTATTTCACCACCTCATTCTATCCTAAGCACCTATATGAACCTATTTATTTTATAAATTTCTATATAGTTAACACATGAATGTTCTAAAAACTAAAAACACCCATAATATTGTTTATGGTTAAAAATTGGACACAAAAAACATATATTTATCTTAAGATAAAAAAACATATAGTAGGGCACAATAGTGGCATGCATTTTTGTCCTCTATGAGATGTTTCTCTACTTAACCCCTCTAATGGTCCATCTTTCCAATTCTAACACACGCATGCCGCCGCCCCCCCCCCCCCCCCCCCCCCCCCCCCACCCCCCTCCTCTCCCCTCCCCGATTAACCCAACCATTATGGGATATATTTTGAGGGTATGAAGCATGAGTATTTAACCTATTGGATTATTTTAAATGGATACTTAAGTCACTTATTCTATCACTAGGGACTTTCAATATAGAGATATATTTACACTAGTACATATTGAGAAAAGTTTCCTTATTCTTTCAAATTCTGATGATAAGAATTTTAAGTACTCCTTAGCCAAATAAAAAGAGTTTCTTAGTCAAGACAAATCAAATCATGATTAGGTATTCAATCCATATATACAAATTCAAATAGTTAAATGAAAATAATTACATAAACTACTCTTAGTGGGATAACTATGCGGGCTTCATTTCCCTCTTTGGAGTGTTTAATACATGGGTAGGTAATAGTAATTGTGGGGGTGATTGGGGTTAGATCAACCCATTATACTCCACTCTTTTTTTATATTTATAGTTTTCTAATTATTACAATCCATATTAGGGTGTAAACTTTGATTAAGCTATTTATAGGTTTTTAAGTCATCACAAATGATCATGACCTAAGTTCCTAATTTTCTATAGAGGATAAGATTGTCTATTTTAATGTAATAATGGGACTAAATCTTATCCCAAGCTTGATTATTTTCTCTTGATTCACCATTAGTCTGATCTTTTTGGCACTTTTAAAATCAATTATTATTTTCATATTACAGTCGTCTATCAATCAACACAATTAGATATCATAGATAAATAGCTAAGTTTATCGATCAAATTCATAGTTAGTCTTCTTTTATTTTATTTCACATTGTATAATTTAGTACTTTAAATTAATTTTGATTTTCACAAGTTGATTTACAACATTCTACTATATTCCATTCAGTTTTATCTGAATTAGGGATAATTCACATTCTAATTCTAATTCTAGTATAATATCCCAATAATTTTTTAGCTTATGTTGGATTTAATTATATAAACAATATGAAACCATTTAATAATTTAGATTGTATAAATATGTCTAAATTATGTGTATTTTATTGTAAAAGTCTAGTTAAAAGAAGAGTATAGGGTTCTTATTTTTTTTCATTTCTTTTAATGTCTACAGTCATCATAAATTCCTTAAAATAGATATTTGGTTAGTCAAATAAGGAAAATGTCTGTAACTATATTTATAGATGGTTTTGGAAATGAAAAATCATATCCTATCTAGATAT